>PVKH010004927.1:0-22722 GCA_004027955.1 Chaetophractus vellerosus | reverse complement strand
TTTGCAGGCGACCTGCCCTGCCCGTGGCGGCTTTTGCCTGTCCGTGGCAGCTTTTTGCCCTGTCCACGGCGGCTCCGGCCCGCCCATGGCGGCTTGCCATTCTCAATGGCGGTCTGCCCGCTAGGAGAGGTCCCCGGGAACCGAACCCAGGGCCTCCCATGTGGTTTCCCAGCGAGCTCTTTATCCACTGAGCTATCTAGCCGGGCCCTCAAACAGTCATAGTTTTGAGGTCAGTGTTCTTCTCAAGGCTCTTCTAAGGAATTGGTTCTGAGGCTGATAATAGTCACCAAGGGAAATCAATCAGTGCTTTTTAACATGGCCTCTCCAATCTTGATTTTCTCTTTACAATCAATTTTAGGTAGTTAACTGGCATCTTCAATAAATCACTATAAGAACAGTACGTGCATGGTATTTGTCCTGAACACTTGAACATTTGAAAATGTCTTTTTAATGACTTTTCATAGGAAAGACAATTTGACTGGGTCTTAAATTCTTGCATCCCAAGATTTTCTTTCAAAACTACATCTATCTTTCTCCATCATTGTGCCAGTTAGAGTTCTTAATTGCAAACAAGAGAAACCAGTACTGGCTAACTTAAACAGAAAAAGAATTCATTGGAAGAGCATTTTTTGAAGCACAAAATCAAAAAGAGACTGGATATCAGGAAGAAACCCAAAAGACTACGCAGTTAAGAACACAGCCAAGGTCATGCTAAAGAAACAGTCTGTTAGGATGACAGTACTGAACAACTAGGACATTTGCTTCTGCTGCACTGGGCTCTGAATTCCATTCTGCTGCCTAAAACTTGGAGTCTTTCAATTGTCTGTGGTCTTAGTAAGAGCCATTGGCCTACTAGATGCATCTGATTGGCTGATTCTAGGTCATATGCTCTGCTAAGGAATGTGGAAAGGGAATTATCTGATCTCATTTGTTTTCTGCTTCCCACCAACATAATGAAGGAATCCTCCCAAAATTAGAAGTGCTCGGACTCTAAAGATCCAAAATATGATAAATAGTCATTGCAATTATCTGTCAGCCCTTACACATATGAGAAGTCTGACACTGGCCTGATTTTATCCCTCTGTTTACAATGTATTGGTTTAGTCAGTATGCTTGTAGGGTTGTTTCTTCTTCCTAACAGTAATTTCAAATTTTAGCCAGGATATGTCTGTAGAAAGTTCTCCCTTAATTGACCTTACTTGATTTGCTCATCCAGGATGAACTTATTTTTCTCCCTAGGGCAGCTTTCTTCCATTATATCTTTGTTTGTTTTTGTTTGTTTGTTTTTTATGGTTTTACTTGTCTTTGCTTCTTAAAGTTCCATTGAATAAAGTTCCATTGTCTGTCTTGAATTTCATCTTCTTAAAAATTCCTATAATTCTTCTACTAGTTCTTTTCCTCAGTATTCGGAAAGAACTTCTCAGGTTTATGTACCACATCCCTGATTTTATTTTCATTTAGTATAAATTCTGCAATTTAGTGCCTCTAATTCAATTTTGTATTCTAATATTGCATTTTTACCCCCAAATCCTTTCCTATTTCTTCCATTATTGTCTTTTCACTTTAGTCAGATCTTGCCTTATAAATTTACTTCCCCTCTCTGTATTTTCTGCATGTTTTTTTCTGTAAAACTGCAACTTCTCTAATAAAATTTGCAAAAAAAAAAATTTTATGAACCCATTTTAAAAGAAGATTGGTCTTTTTGAAAGACATTGGTGATACCAAACATTTTCTCCAGTCTCTAGAATAAATTACTTTCAAAGAACCCATTTCTTCTAAGTCTCCCCCACCCCCTTTCTGCTCCCTAGTATTATTTTTTTAGGTCTTATACTTTATTTCTCCAGTCTTGTTTTGCTTATTTGTTTTGATAGTTTTCTGTTTACTCATCCCTAATGAGGTGACATCCTTCCAGACTCAGTGTTTGTCAACAAAGTGTTTGGATGGACCTGGCTTCATTTTTTGTCCATCTATGAAGCTCTTTTGCCTGAGATCTGATGCTCTCCTCTGTTTCTATTGTCTCAAAAATCTTCAACTGACACTTCTACCAACATTTCTCTTGCTTCTAAATATTTTTATTCATGGGAAACATATATCCCAGGTTGCAATTTTCTATCTGAGACCACGCTGCCTGTCCACTTCCCAACCTGATGTTTTCCTTTGCACAGAAACTAGATAGTAATGTAATGTCATGGTTTTATTTGTATTGATGTTTTGTGTATTATATAATATCACATCTTATCTTGGATAATAATGGTTCTATTTTACCAGCAAGAAGAGAGTAAGGCTTCCCTTAAAAGTGTACATTTCTGGATCACAAGGCAGAATAAATTCAAATGCTGTTTCCAGAAAATGAAGTTCATGGACCCATCTGCAGTCTGTTTTAAAAAAAATAATGAAACTACAGCTTCCCAAGCCCCACACCAGACCTATAGAATCAGAATTTTTGGACTGGAATTAGGAATCTTCTATTAAAAAAATTCCTTGGATAATTTTTTTCCCACGAAAGTTTGAGATTCACTGTTCTAATGCACGAAATAGAATATTTATGGAAAAAGAAGGAAGATTCTGATTTTACTTTATAATCCCATTCTAAGGTACTTCAGGTACCAAGATCAAATTTTAGAAGCATTTATTTTATCTGAAACAATCAGTTTGGTAAAACAATTCCAAAGTTCTAGTAACCCAAGTTTCTACTTGGATTGATCCGAATTATCTATGCAGTTTACCATGTGGAAATATAGTGATCCATTTACAAGAGCATTGTTTCCCTAGAGGTTTCCAGATCAAGTAACAAAAGACCCACATTCAGAATGCAGAATATATTTCAACTACCAGGGAGAAAACTAGAATCAGATGTCAACCATTTTGTTAATTCTCATGGTAGTTTCACTTTTCTGTCATTAATAACATGAGAAGAGCTAGGCTTGAAAATCCAATGGTCATTCTCTTACATAACTTTGTTAAAAGATCATGATTGTTACCTTAGGCATAATATAAAATTGTTTCCAATGCCATAACCAAATAGTCAGACTCAATTCTGATGTAATCAGTCTCCCACATCAGGGATTTGAAATGAAATATTCTGCTAAGGCAGCAACCAAAACTTTCAGCTTCACAATGAAAAATTGACAACAATAATTTGCTCATTACATTAAGCCTCCCAGCTTGTGTACAGACATTTAGAAGCCAAATATGATTTTAGTGATAGAGAAGCTTTGGAACAGTTTCTGATCTTCATTTGATGGTCCTGAATTTTATATATGTGTGTGTGTGTGTGTGTGTGTATATGTATATATATATATATAAATAGCTATTAAACCACAGTGTTAATCCTCTTGCTCTTAGGTAGCTAAACATTTAGTCTATGTAAACATAATTCAAGATCGGTTTACCATTAACACATGTATGTGTGCATGCACATGTGAACATAAGACAAGGATAAAACAACTATGCTTAAGTTTAAGATGAGAAGCGTCTTAAACCTTTATAAAAAATAAAATTATTTGAGTTATATACGTAAATAATATAGTATTCAAAGTTGAGAAGAATATTTTAAACCAACAATTAAAACAGAAAATTTTAAAATTTCACATGGCAGATTGGAGAATTCAAAACTATTAAACCATTCAAAAACAATTTCTACTTATATTCCCCTAAAATAGAAGTCTTCAACCAGTAGGATTAATTTTGTTTTAAGGCTACCTATTTATTGGTGACATTTCCATTTCCAGTTTAGTCAGCTATAAACCACTGGGGATCCACAAGTATTCTATCATTCAAAACCGCCATTGTTTTGTTAGGTGCTGTTATCTAAGGTGGCAGATCTGAGGGACAGAGTTCTAAGAAGGAAGACAGAAGACACAGTAATTCAGAAGTTACCATTAGTTCTGTACCTTGCACTAAGAGGAAAGCTGAAGCAGTTGACGATCCTCCTTCATTGGAAGCCATACAACGATACTCCCCGGCATCATTGAATTTCACACTTCTTAGCTCCAACGAGAGGTTAGCCAAGGTCCTAATTCTTGCTGGATCCACCAGCTTGACATCTCTGTCATTCCTCTGCCAGGTTAGATTGAATTCTACTGCACTGACGACGAGACATGTCAAAATTGCTCTTTCTCCAGGAGTGACTGTAACATTATTAGGCACTTGGATGACTGGAGGGGGCTCTGTGTGAAATCAAAAGACTCAAATCAAGAGACCTAAAACTATTTTGCTCACTTAAAGATGTGGTTTAAAAATTGAATGACTATTTATTGAAAGCAATGACCCACAACAGAACTTACTGAGGAATACATATGCCTGTGACCTCAAGAAAATTATCATCTAGTTAAAAGGTGCTTAAAAAAGGTAATGCACATTTACATACCAAGAATACTCAATCCAGGTCTGTAAATTATAGACATGTGAGAATCAAAGAGGCATGGAAAAAAGATGACTGGTTTAGGATTGTAGAATTAGGCGAATTTTTATTGCGTTTTGAGGAAAGTAGTATTTATGGATTTTAAATTAAAAAAAACAATGTTTTAAAGAAAATAGCACACCAAGTATCCTAGACATGGCAAAGGTATGTGAGTATCAGCTATAATGGGGGTTACAATCTCATCAAGAAGGCACAGTACAACAGTAATATAGGACAATTGTTTCCCCAGCAGGGTGGGTAAGAAGGTAAAGTGAACAGTAAAGTTATTGCTTTTATAAAACTGTACATACAGAGCCATGTACACAAGAGGCACTGGATAATGCATACATACTTCAGATGTGATTGAAAACCAATTGCTAATTAAATATTTAACCAATGTTTTGAGAGAATCACATATTGCTCTAATTATTTCACCAACATTTCTCAAGAAAAATCACAATTTTATGCCCCCATGATTTTAATCATTAGTCTCTATGTTCATCTGCAATAAAAGATAGTATAATACTCTCTACAACCATTTTGCATTAAAACAATCAATAGCCAACATTTCAAATGAACAAAAATCCTTGAACATGCCAGCTAGATGAACTTGCTGGAAAAAAAATTGAGGTAACTAAAGAACGTTAGTGCTCCTTCAAACTGCTCTTGGGTGTTCTTTGACTTTCATAATATAAAATAATGCCCACAATGACACAAGAATATCACTATCCCATAATGCCCTATTTCCCAACACTCCTTCCAAAACATAAGATCTAACTAGTCTGTGATTTTGCACCTGGTTCCAGTGGTGCTGATAAGTAGTATAACAGTATGGCAGAGCAGGGACCTCAAACTCAGCTAAAGGAAATTCAGAAATGGGTGGAGGTTACTGGCAAGCAAGCCTGGCAACAGCTAACACTGAAGGAAATCTCCATTCCTTTAAGTCCAAAGGGGTACTTGCTTGCTGCTTCTGCTCGTCTAGTCATTGCTATCATTAATGCTTCTACATCCTATTTCCATAATTAAATGAGTGGGACACAAAATTCCTGAAAATTGGCTTTGGCACAATTTCCTAGTTATATCACTGCATAGTTGATACACACTCATACTAGAAGGGCATGTGAAGAATACGCCATATGGAAGTTACTGACTCCACAAAGCCAAATTCATCAAGGTCAGCCCACAAGTTCTAAATGGCACTTCCTACTTATTTATGCAAGATGGTAGAATCAACTCACTCAAATTTCTTCCCTATTGTCCTTCCCTTAATTAATATTGCTGAGAAAACAACTCAAATGCTCAAGAGTTTGTTTTCCCAGAAGTTGAAGAATGTTGACACAATTCTAGTGGTTTCCATTATTAATGGAGATGAAAAAATGAATCGTTTTGATATATGTCAACTGGCTAAATTGAAAAAGTTTCAGAAGACAAACTTTATTTTTCTAAGAGTATGAGAATACAAATAGTTTGACTGCAAGGAGAACATGCTCTCCTGACTCGCATGCCTCAGTTTTAAAAGTTCAATTTGTTGATGACATAACAAATCCTAAGCTTATAAGCAGTCCCACAATTAAAAAGCTTCTTTGGTCTAAAATCATCTTTAAAAAATCTCATCTATACTCAAAGTAAATGCAGGCATTGGTATTAATTTAGCAGCCGTGAAAAAGCAGCCAGATGGAGGTCAGAAGAGAGCTAGTATTAAACAACTCATGGCAATACTAGACTATTAGTGAGGGAGAAAATAATCCAATCAAAACAAAATTTTTAATAAAGTTCTAGATCTATGCTGAGTAAGTAACTTAAATCCTGATCTCCGGTTATATATGTTACTCTTTTTTTCACTAAGAACTCTGGGAGATTAGAAGAAAACAGATTTTTTTGACATTAATGTGTACTACCTCATAAACTATCGTGATAATTGCCTCCCATTTATTCATAGGAAACATACCATCTGAATGTAATTAGCATTCCTTCTACCTTTCTTACTACCAGTACTGTACCACTGAAGCCCTGTGTTCCAAAACCTGAATACTTTCATTATTGTCTTCAACTCAGATATCAGAACCTATCCATAAAAGCATTCTGCTCCTTATGAATATGGGAAAGGGAAAGAAAAAGTTTAACAATATCATTATCAGAACAGATCCTTCCCTATCCTTAAATTTTATTTTCCCAAAGGAAAATGCTAATATGTCCAGTTAAAAAATATTTAAGGGGCCAGCTGGATAGCTCAGTGGATAGGGCACCAGCATACCACATGGGAGGCCCCGGGTTCGGTTCCCGGGGACCTCTCCTAGCGGGCAGACCGCCTTGAGAATGGCAAGCTGCCATGGGCGGCCCAGAGCCGCCATGGGCAGGGCAAAAAGCTGCCACGGACAGGGCAAAAGCCGCCACGGGCAGGGCAGGTCGCCCGCGAATGGAGCGCAGCCAGCCACCCGCGAACTGAAAGCCGGCCGTGAATGGAAGCAGAAGCCGCCCACAAGCGGGAAAAGCCGTGCCTGCGCAGTGACCAGTCTCGGCACGTCGCCGCAGCAGGGGGGAGGGGAGATATGTAATAAAATAAATAAATCTTTAAAAAAAAATATTTAAACCCTTGCAGTGATGATGATGATGATGATTATAACAACAGTAATAACCTAATGTCTATTAAGTGCTTCTATATGTCAGACTTCTTTACACATACTTCTTTATTTAATCCTCACAGTTTCTCCATGATATAGAGACAATAATTATCCTCATTGTATAAATAGGTAAAGCAAGAAATTAAGTCCTTAAGTTAATGGCCCAAGAACATCACATAGCAAATAGGGTGAAGCTGGATTTTGAGTTCACAATCCAGTGGGAAGATAGACAATAATCAAATAATCATAAAGATAATTGTATAAATACAAGCAGATTGGCAAACATCCTGTTTTGATAGCTGCATTAATACCCAGGCAACTGTAAAGAAATGTGATAATTACCTGATACATCAAAAAAAGTCTGTGCCCGTCCAGTCCCTGCACTGCTGACAGCAATGCATTCATAGGAGCCTTCGTCTGACAAAGTGACGTTTTCAATATCCCAGTTCATGCTGGTAGATTCTCTGGGGTAAGAAAAGAGAAGCCTTTTTAGGTACTATAAAAACATGACCAGGTTGAAAGCAATGACCCCACTATGAGTTCTGAAGTATCCATTCAATAGAATGATATAAAGAAAATAAACTGTAGAGTTATTTATAACATAAAATTAGACAACTTTTTTGTTGTAATTAGAAAGTTAAACTTTTCTACTCTGAGCAAAAGACATAATAAATACAATAAATTATAGAGATTGCAAATTTCTTTAAGGAAACATTTTCTAGCTATGTCAAAATACAAGGTAATAGAGCCAACAGAGAAACACTTGTTAAATCCTCTTTCTTCCCCTAAATCTTCCAATTTTTGGTCACGTTGAGTGGGGTTCTTAGCCAAAGCAATTCAACCAGGTAATTCACAAGTTTAAAGATAGGAAATAAAAATTTTTGATTCTAAGAAGATAAATTCCCCTTAACTTTCTTATATATAATTCTACATGGGGCTATAGACCTATCTCATTCAATCTACATATACAATGAAAAAAGAAAAAAATTCTAGTTTTATAGTCAATCTCTATCATTTAAGTAAAAATAAATCCTATTGCTATATTGTGTATTCAATCATTCGATGAATATTTATTTTGTCTTTTAACACTGGTTAAATTAATTTATTTCTCATTTTCTGGAAGTGTCTAGGGAATAAACAGCTATTTAATACTGCTTAAAAGATTCCAATCATCTACAAAAATAGGTGTTATCCTGTTTTAAAATATGGTTGAAATGATATAAATGTTTCTTTCTTGTAATCATCTGTAGATATTCACAACCTCTTTCAACATTCATAATACAGGTTAGACAAGAAGCCCATTGCCAAGTCAGGACACCTTCCACTGGAGTTGGGAAGTGGTATAAAATATTATATCTTATGGTAATATCTCTAAATTTCTACCCATCCTAACCATATGAATCAAAGAACAACCATGAAGAACCTACTGAGATCTTAATTTGTATTTAGCATTGACCTGGAGTGTGTAAGAGAAAGTTAAAGCACGGATTCATGCAATCATAAAAGTTAAAAACTAAGCAAGGTCACCGTTGAAAATATTTTAGTAGGTGAAAATATTCACTTCGCCACTGAATTATGTGGAGGTTAGTTAATGTTGTTTTCTAATGCAATTCTGTGTGTGCTATGTGCCGGCAATCCTTATTGTCACTTTCATAAGAAAATGAATAATTACTTGACTCTAGAGTATGCTGATCATCTAAGCTGTATCTTGAATGTTTATGAGCAGTATGCTAAGTTCAAGTTTGTGAATACCATTGTCTAGGTACTGGTAAGTTACAGTAAGGTAGGAATTTGAAATACATGTGACTTTGGTGTCCCTTGCAGTGCCTACTTCAGAGTCAGGGACATATTAGGATTCATTGAAAACTTAGTGTCATGGAAATTTTAGAACAGAAAGTAAATTCTAGTCCCAGATTTCTCATTTTAAAAACCAGAAAAGTCAAGATGCAGAAAGAGAGACAAGTAATTTGTTCAAAGTCACATAACTAGTTTCCTGATACTTTGAAAATGTTTGTTATGATTATACTGGTTCCTCTCTGGTTTGTGAAATGTTGCATGAAAATATTTATCTTGGTCATATAGATTCTCAGTTGACATTAAGCACTATATAACCACTTTAAAGGGATGGCTTTTGGAAATAAGAAAGAAATGCTGTGAAATATAAATGTTTCCTGCTGCTAATATAGACTGATTCCCTTTCATGTCACCTGGTAACCACAGTGAATGATATAAACAAATATTAAGTAACATGTCTCAAATTAACAGGAAATTGAGGAAAAAGACATGTGCAAATTGGGATTATAGTATCAATCCATCATCACCCATGACTAATTTTGTCTCTAGTGCCTGGCATTCAAAGAGCTTAACATACGTCAGCAAGGCTTGTCATATCTCTGGGCTACAAAGCTGGAAAAATGAGAAAAAGAATTCTTGTGGTTTACCACCCAGGGATCATATGGTATTAATGAATTAACATTTATAAAGGATCTCAAGAGTCTTTGAAAAAACTTACTATTTAATCATGAAGTACAATTCTTTGATTTCATCAGACAGTTATGTAGTTTCATCATTTGATTTTCAGGTCAGTTATATTGCTGGTTATTAAATATGTATCTAACTAAAGCATCAAATATACTTTTTTTTAAAAGTAGCAAGAAATAATACAGTTCAATCTCTAAGGAAGAGATTTTTCTAAAATTATAATGAACATCCCTACCATAACATTTTGATTTAAGTGGTACCCCATCAAGGAGCTATACAAGCTAAGACTGTCATATATTTCATGTCTTATGGAAGTTATGCTAACATTGAATTAACAGTGCAAAAGTTTTGTAAAAATAATTGCTAGTGTTTCCCAAAATGTATTTTGTTTCATGGTAAGTTAAAAAAAAAAAAAAACAACACTTTCCTCCCAGTTTTCAAAGGCTATTTAATTTTTATCATTAGATTACTTATATGATTTGTCTAAACAAATCACCCACCATCACCAGGAAAAGTTGGTGCTCCCTATCTCACTCCTGATGATTGTGATATGCAGTAGCCACACATGGCTTCTAGTCCACCTTTTCCCCCACCCCCAGCATATACCACACCTCCCTGACCTCGCCTCCTACCCTCTCCTCTTGGCTCACTGGGCTCCAGCCATGCCGCCTCCTTTCCATCTGTCTTCCCACACTCCTGGTCCACTCCTGCCTAAGAGCATTTTCACGTGCTCCTCCTGCTGCCTGAATGTTCATTCCCTGGATCCCCATATGATGGGCTCTCCCACCATCTTTAGGTCTTTGCTCACATGCCCCTTTTCCTGAATTTTAAAATTACAACTTGGCCTAAATCACCCTCCCCACAGCTACCAGCATTCCTTGTCCATTTAACTTGCTCTACTTTTTTCCATAATATTTATCACTTTAAATTAGATTCAGAGGCAGATTTAGTCTAAAGCCAATAAAGCTTAAGCTTCAGGGCCTCTCTGCCAGGTCCCCTTCAAAGTTTGGGTACCTGACTCTGTATCTGTAATTTTGTATTCTTTGTCTTAAAAAGGGATCGCCAAATTATATAAAAATAAGATCTTATATAACCTGAATTTACCCTCGAATATAATCTAGCATCATATTATATTTATCGTATACTATTTGTCTCTCTCCATTACAATATATGTTCCATGGCAGCACAGATCTGTGTCTGGTTTGTTCACTAATATGTCCCAACTAAGGCACAAATAAGTGAGAACTTCTGATGAAACAGTGCATTAAAATTATTACCTATTTATATTTAGATTTTTAATGCTAAAAATGATGACTGATAGAAATATTTACACACTTTAAATATTGGTCTACTCCAAGCGTAACTCCATTTCTAACAAAACTCAAGGTAAAGGGCAAAAAACTCTCGACAGAGCAGGGAATCTGGCCCGGTTGCAGGTAGTATCCTGGGATTTTCTTGGGCATTGTAACTTTGGGAGCATCTAGGAAAAAAAAGAACATGGGCAAGAAGGTCATAATAATATTGAGTACTTACTATCAATCCATTAACAAGCATCATATCTAAATTATGTCAGTAAATCCTCTGCATTCCAATTAATCCAAAGCCCTAAAAGTCACATTATATCTCTAAATACATGAAGTACATTAGTTTCTGGTTACAGCCACCGACCATGACAATGATATTTACTAAATCTAAAATGCCAATGATTTTTAAGATGCAACATTAGGCTTTGTATCACCAAAACAGAAAAAAGTAAGCTTCCAAATAAGTTACAATACATTGTAAATTATAGGACACCTTCCAAAATGTAAAAATATGAGAAGGTACCATACATCTTCAAATCAAAATGTGTATTCATGTATGAATGATAAACTTCAATTTAAAAAGTTAAAAAATCAAATACAGGGGCCGGCTGTAGCCCAGTGGATAGGGTGCCAGTACACCACATGGGAGGCCCCGGGTTCAGTTCCCGGGGGCCTCTCTGAGCGGGGCAGACTGCTTTGAGGGGGCGAGCCGCTGTGGGTGGGGCAGAGCCACTGTGGGCAGGGCAAAAAAAAAAATCCGCCACGGGCAGGGCAAAGCGGCCATGGGCAAGGCAAGTCGCCCACGAGCAGAACGGAGCCGCCTGCGAGCAGAGCAGAGTCGCCCGCCAGCGGGGCAAGCCGCCCGCGAGTGGGGAAGGCTGCAGCTCACCGGTGAGCTGACTCGGCATGTTGCCGCAATGGGGGGAGACAAAGCAGACACAGAAGAACGCAAAAATGAACACAGCAAGAACAAGCAGAAAGGGGGGTGGGATATGTAAAAAAAAAAAAAATCAAATACAGAGGGCAACTGTCTTCCCAAAAGGGATGGATGAATAGGTTTTTAAGAATCCAATAGCTTTTGGGTTGTTTTTTTTGTTTTGTTTTGTTTTGTTTTTAATTTAGTTTAGAATCCAATAGATTTTGTAGTATTCAATTTGGGAGCTAAGACAACTAATTTTGAATGTCATATATAGGAAATATTGAGGCTGGTTCTATTTTCATCATTCTACAACAATTAAACAGTGGCTATAGAATGGTACCTGAATTTCCTAAATCACAACTTTGTGTATAAACAATAAGTTGTCCCTCCATCCCATAGTTCAATTCTAGGAAATAATCCTATATCTTTGGCAGTCTATGATTCAATCTACAGTCCTAAAGAGAGCCTTGAGAAATAGTTCAAGAGATAAACTGCAATGCTAGTTGCTGCCACCAAATAATCCCTAATCTATGATAGAATAAAGATGACATAGCAGCAAATATATAATTAACTAGCTTACTAATTAACTAACCAGCTACCTAAATAATGGCAAAATCATCACCAGTTTTTTACAATGCACTACTGTTTACGGAGCAGGTTTCTGACAATTGTATATAAACGCTTAACCAATTTAGACAGCTTAATCATGCATATGTGCCAGGTATTTTTAGGGGGAGGGAGGGAATCAGAATTTCTCAGTTTGAGTTCTTACACTGATTGAAGGAGTAAAAACTATCAGATCTATGATTAACATAAAACTTCGGGTGTGTTTCATGGTTAAGAAAAATTGCGCTACCTAAGTGTAAATGTCCATCATGTTGGTGACACAATAAATAATGTGAGGGTATTATTTATGGTTTTAGAGTCCATTCTTCACCAGGAGGACCAAACCACCCCTGTAAGCCATCACTACTCTAGTTTTGACTGATATGTCTCACCTGGAACAATACTAGAAAAGGAAACGCTTGATACTCTTTGGAAGAGATAATTATCCTTATCATAGCCTGTTACTTCGAGAAAGAAAGCTTCATTAGGTGGAATGAAATCAGAAATATTCCATATTCCATAAGGCATTCGATCAGGGTAATATTTAACAGGAATCGTCTTAAGAGGACTGCCGGAGATGCTCAGAAGTTCAAGACGATCTACTCTAGCTGGAATAGAAAGTCCGGAAGTATTCAGCAGCACATAAGTAGGAATTCCTACAAGAGAAAGACTTTATCATTTACAAGTTAGATGCAATTGAGCTTATATAGCAACTAAGTATTTGCATTATAATAACAGATGAGTACTGGAGAGTGCCCTACAAACTGCAGACCAGTTGTAGAATCTTTTCTACATGACCAGAAAAACTTATGAAACCCTGAGTAAATTTTTTTCTAGTATTTTAACTGTTTACATATAGAAAAATGAGTATTGTTAACATTGTATTACTTGATGTTTGATTACATGGATATTTTTAAAGATTCAATTATTTTGTACCCATCCAGAAATTGCAGCAATAAAAATAAAAGAACAACAAGCAGAAACATATATTTAAAGAGACCCAAAAGGACTGAGCTTTCCTTTTGGCTTATAAAACTATAAATCTTCATACATGAATAAAATAAGAAGAAAAATAAGTTTCCAAAAATCAGCATAGGGGCCGGCTCGATAGCCCAGTGAATAGGGCGCTGGCATACCACATGGGAGGCCCTGGGTTCGATTCCCGGGGACCTCTCCTAGCGGGCAGACCGCCTTGAGAATGGCAAGCCGCCATGGGCGGGCCGGAGCCGCCGTGAGCAGGGCAAGAAGCTGCCACGGACAGGGCAAGAGCCGCCATGGGCAGGGCAGGTCGCCCGCGGATGGAGCGCAGCCAGCCACCCACGAACTAAAGCAAGCGCCGGCCGTGAACGGACGCAGAGACCGCCCACAAGCGGGGAAAGCCGCGCCTGCGCAGTGACCACTCTTGGCGCGTCGCCGCAGCGGGGGGAAGGGGAGATATGTAATAAAATAAATAAATCTTAAAAAAAAAAAATCAGCATAATTTCATCTTTGAACAGCTAGATACATACACACAACTCCATTTTCACCATGACAACAGGGCAATTTGTATTTTTAATAATAAAGAGTCTCAACATCTAGGTCAGAAATTCTCAAACTTTAGTAAGTACAACAATTAATTGGGGTTTTCACTAAAATAAATATTCCTGGGCCCTACTTTCTGCCATAGTAATTTGGGAGACCTAGGGTGGGACCCAGGAATCTTAACTTTTACAAGTTCCCTGAGTGATTTTGAGATCACTGATCTTGGGACCATCCTTTGAGAAACTCTGACTAGGTCAAGAGAGCAATTGCATTTAAAGTAAAGCTATGTTTCCCAATTTTATTGCATACTACAAAATTATAAAATCACAGCTAGCCCAAGAAATATTCTTGACTTGGATATCGATTATGACAACACAAGTAATATGAACATACACACCTTGCACCGGCCTGCTGACTGTTTTTTTGAAGTCCAGGGTGGGCTTTCGGGAAAAGCCAGCTCGGAAATCAATTGTACTGAGGCCAGTGATGCGAACAGAGTGTCTTCCACTGCTTGAGGTCTGAAAAATATTTAATGACAAACTCAGTTAGCAGATGATCCAGGATGCCAGTCACACTAAACACTAAGCTGTGTGGGAAACTGAAGAGGGTTTAATTAGGATTGATGTCCAAAAATTGAGCCTCAGACTTGGGTTCTGAAGTTAACTATGATGCCATCTTTTAAATGCCAGTTTTGTAATACTACACATATCTCACAATTGAATCATATAATATATGCTCAGTGATAAATTATATAGGTGTTTAGTTACCAGTAAATGGATGTGAAGTAAAGCTGAAAAAGCCCCATGAGGGCATGGATCTTTGTTTTGTTCACTTTTGCTCCCATGGTAGATATTTAGCTTCTGAGAAGATTCAGCTGGGATAAACACAAGATCTGAGCATTATTCAGAATTGAGATGGCCACATTCTCAGCTCTGCAATGTCCTGGCCAAATTATTCAGTGCTCAAGATATACATGTAATAAAACATGGTCCTCACCTTATAGGACCTCATGGTCAATAAGGGAGACAGACGGAGAAGTAGATTTTTTTTAATATGATGCAGTAAATCAGTGATAGAAATGCATTAAAGGTAATAATTCTGGAGAATAGACTAGCTTGTAGTTCAGCTAAAACGTCCTAAAGGAGAGGATGGCTGAATGAAATATTTGAACAATAAAATAAGTTGTGAAGTGACTCATAGTACATAAATAGTATATAATTTGGATTAAGTCCATAGGACTACATAAGACAAAATAATAATAACCAACATGTATTAGGTACTCTCTCTGTGCTAAGACTCTTTAAATACATTATCTTATTTAACCCACAATACATGCTTATATGGTAGATATCATTATCATCACCACTGTACAGATGAAGAAGACATTAAATAGCTTGCTCAAGTTTCAGAGGTTTATTAACTGCAGAGGTTAGGGTTTTGTAATAGTTTGACAGTTTTATCTAATTATGAATTCCAAAAATATAAATTGAATCATTCTTGTAAACTGATTTGTTAATCTGGGCATGATTAGGTTATGATTAGGGCGTTAACTGTGCCATGTCAGTAGGGCGTTGAGCCCCGCCCCCCAGTGGGTGTGGTCTCAAGTATAAAAGGCAAGGCAAAAGGCAGAGGGAGTAGATTTGAGAAGCAGATTTTGAGAAGCAGTTCTGCTGTTGGAGAGAACGCCCCAGGACTAGAAAAGGGAGCCGTTCACCTGATAGTCTATAGCTGACCTTGTGGAGGAAACAGAGGAACTAAGCCCAGAGATAAATGCAGCCCCCTGAACCCTGGCAAAGGTTGGCAGCTGTCTTGCTCCAACACGTGCCAATGGACTTTGGTGAGGGAAAAACTTTTAATATAAAGATCAGGCTCCAGGCTCTTCAGTACAGTGCTATATTGTCTCCCAGGGACAATCTCTCCCCCTACCTCATCATCTCTAACAATATGTAGTAAGGACAACCTTCACCCAAATCACTTGAGTTGTTTATTAAAAATGCAGATCCCTGAGTTCCAGCCCACATCTACTGAACCAGAATCTCAGGTTGGTGGAGTCCAGTAATTAGTATTTCAAAAATGAACAAGAGTTCATTATTATTTTGTTACTTTGATTACCAGGATTCTGTCTCAAAATAAAATGAATACATAATACCAGTAGGAGATGGGGTTCAGAGAAGAAAAACATTACTAGACAACAGCAGGACCCCAAACATGGATCTCAATTCAACACTGAGAAGGCATATGCTTCGGCATCATAACAATGACAGGATGTACAGTAACAGGCCAGTGGGACCACACCATGGTTAAAACTCAGTTACCCTCAATGCTCTGCAAACTACAAAGTGTTCCCTGAATGATTACGGCTCCTCATTTGACAGTAAGGGGAGGAAGATTGAGGAGCTCTGTCCCTGGTGTTCCCATATTTACTATTCACTGGGCAGAATCTGCAAGAGCTACAGAGGAAAAGGACATGAAGGTGAGGAGAAGAAAAGTGTCTTCTTGAAAACAGAATTGAATTATTTGCATCAATGATACTGAGTTCCTAGTGTTCATCTACAGAAGGGTCACAAAGATTGCACATGTAAGTGTAGGGACCTCTGCACAACCATTCATTCCATCATTCCTAAAGGAAAATACGTTATAAATTCCACACAATAAATAAAAAAAGGGAATTATGGATCATGGCCCAATTTTAAATCAGGGTTTTCCTGTAGGATTATATAAACCCTTAAGTCTAACTTTGCTTTACAAGAGCTTTATTGAAGACATCATTGTCTACTGACTTTATGTAAGGTCAATAAAAAGTGTTCAATATTATTTTGAACTGATTTTGATTTATTCTCTGACATCATATAATACTGTTAGTGCCATGTTGCTTGGAAAGGCCCTTTATGATAAAACAGCTGTTGATGCTACCAAGGGCAAATCTAACATATAATTTGCCAAATGAATGCTACCAACTGCTAATTTTCTGCCAAGTATTCTATGCCCAAATCAGTTGAAAGGGGTTCTTTAAAATGAGAAGTGTTTAATATCTATGTAAAAAAATCGAAAGTAACCAAATGTTTGAAAATGTGTTATTCTCTCTTGCTAAATAACACACTGAAAATAAAGCAAAGCTGATGAATAAGGAACCTCTTGCAATCTCATTAAATAAAATTATTATGAAATAAGTTTATTTGCTCCTTAAAGAACCAAACTAATCAACAAAGTATGTTGAAGTAAGGCTTATTATTCTCTGAACAAGGCTAAAAATAAGAAACATAATAAAAATTTTAATTGTATTAATTTCATGCTTCACTTTTACTGTAAACGGAATGACTGCATAGAATATAAAAGAGTTTGTAAATAAAAAAATATTTCCAAGTAAGTCAGTTTTAAACAGAACTACAGTCAATTCTGGATTAACCAGGGTAATGGGAGCAAAGGAAGACATAAGTTAAGCCAATATTATCAATTAAAATATAATAAAAAGGCAAAATTTTAATTAATGTAGTTTAAAATGATTTATGATATTTAGGCATGTATTTATCATTTTTAATCATTCCCTTAAAAGATTAACAATAATACTCAGACAATATCTTAGGAACACTAAACATCATATTAAACTTCTTGAGAATGTGCCAATAGATTACTATTAAGTAACCTATTATTTTCTTCTGTTTCTTATGTGAGCTTCCCTTTTTCACATATTAGTGCAATAGAAAGATTGTATTTATAAGGATGGGAACTACCAGTAAATAGATAAAGGAGAAGGAAGGAGTATTAACATATGTAAAATACACACATATAACAGGCTAAATATTTTACATAAATTATCATTTTTAATCCTCACAAAATCTTCTGCAAGGTAGTACTATTATTATCCTTATTTCACAGATCAGAGAGGTTAAGTAACTCACCCAGAGTCTGATACAGCAGGTAGCAGAGTTGGGTGTGAACCCAGTGAGGCTGTAGAAACCACAATCTCTAGCCACAACATGCATTTCTCATGATGATGTCAATGAATTTAATCACACTTATTGGAGGACAAAGGTGGAGATATGATGAACTGCTCTACATAATAGAAGCAGAACAATAAGAAACTCCCAGGGCTATCCAGAGGAGAGAAGCAGAAACAAGACAGGAAAAGAAGAAAGGAGGGGGGCAAGGAGAGAGTAGAAGGTCATAAGGTGCTTCAGATCTAAAGGTAAATCTATAAAACTCATGAAATGCTTGCAGTTTGTATATTTCCTATGAAAATGTTCAAAGGGGTGGGTTTTCTTTTGCATCAAAATATGAAAACTTAGAATCAACATATTCAGGAGGCAAGTAAGAAAGTAAGCCTTAAAAAAAGAAAAGTAAGCCTTCAGGAAACTGCAGAAATGTTGGGATACGGCTTTAGATTCTTGCAAGCTATGCATCTGGTAGCAAAGAAGGAGAGATAAATTATTTTAATATCTTAGAGAGGCAAGAGTTAGCTAACTTCTGTAACTGAGCCAAGTGGGAAAGGCAGCCCAACTGCATATTTCTTGCCCCTCCCTTCTTTTCTAACAATAAGATTCTAACAAGATTTTAGCCATCTTAGAATCATATTTCTATATATATAATAAAATTAGTAAGGCCAAAATTATTGCTTTAACATTTTTCTATTTGGTCTTTTATGTCATGCAGATTCAACCTGTAGGCTGTGTTAACACTGGAATGTAGCTTTGGAGAATAAAGGGTATTGTGCTGACAAATTCAAGGCCCTTGATCAATATTTAAAAACTCCTAATTTTCTTATTCACTTCCTTTAATATAATGTTCTTCCAAAAAGACTGACATTGTTTGGATCTATATTTTGTAAATGATGAAAATTTAAAAGAATTTTACTGTTGAAGTTAATTCTTTATATTTTTTTCTTGTTGAATCTTATCCTCAGCTGGATATATCTAGCTCTACTGACCTAAAACACAGGCTTCAAAATAGGGCATCTTTCTGCTCTCCTCAGGATGGCAATATACTTATCTGTATCCTATAGCTTCCTACAAAAAAAAAAAAAAAAAAAGCAAAGCCAGTAACTTGGGAACAGTAGCAGAGAGAACAGGAATACATGAACCACTCCACCACAAAATATCTGGAAATGTCACAAAATTTGCACAGAACTCTCCTGACCTCATGGCTTCTGTAGTTGAGAAGAGGTAAATTCAGGAGCAGCAGAGTGGCTCAGAACATGAAAGGCAAAATTTCTAGACACTAGACACTGGATAGGCCAGTGATTTGGAGGGTTATTGTTTCAAATAATCTACTCATTCCCACAAATTTAAAAAGTTGGAATGAACTGCATTACTCCTCTGTGTTAGGAATGTCATATTGATAAGTTGTGGGAAAGTCTGAGTTAGGAATACACAGGCTACTGAGTGAGCAGAGCTGAGGCAGAGTTGGGATTTGGCAAATAGGAGGTTATGTTAGATATCTACTGGCATCATAAAATTGAAAATAGATATACCTTGGCCCTCAAACTAGTAAGACGAAAGAAGCAGCAGACCGGAACAGTATCTAGTTTTCTGAATTGGAGTGATTCTAACCGGAATGATGGAACTGGACAGGCTGAAATACCATAGAACAAGCACCATGGAGAGCTCCAGGGAAATGAGTTGCTCTTGTAAGATCTCAGCTAAGATCTTCCTGGTAAGCAATATTAAACATATGAGCCTATTAAACATTTCCATCAGGACATGAAATATGTCTTATTAATCACCTACAGAATGTTACTCAATAGGCACTTAATATGTTTAAGTTTACTAAATGATATTAAAGGTATCCAATTACCCAATGTTAGTGTTTTTCCTTAAATTGCCCCTAGGATCAGCTAACTTCAGATTCATTAAATTCATTGAAATTTTCTAGAGCTATTATGCTAAACATTTTCAGATATTATTTTATATAATCTTAAATTACATCCAAAGGTGATTTTATGGCACACACACACACACACACACAAAAGCTGCCAAGGCTCAAAGAAATGTAATTATGTGTCTAGGTTTAGAAAGCAAGTTAAGTGGCACTTAATTCCAAGTTCAATGCTCTTTCTACTATACCTAAGCCCATGCATGACATTTTAGGATAATATAATCTCTGAGTAGATTTAGTCCCTATGACCTAGAAGACAAGAATGCTCTCCAACTATTCATTTGCTATTCTACTCAATACCTTTACAGTTATGAAAAGTCAGGTCCGTGAGGAGCTGGTAAACTGCTCTCTGAGAAAAGAAATGTCCTCATCTGTGGCATTTGCCAACTTTCATGGTATAAATATTCCGACTATGGCTGATTTTAAGCTCCCAATATAATGTCACTGAAAGCAGAGTTGGGAAGAAAATGAATAATTGGTTTTCTATGCGCCAATATGAGGCAGCTCCAGCACACCACTGGGCCTTGTAAATAGTTCTGGCCAATGGGTTATAAGGGAAGTGAAATGTGTCCCCTCTGAGGTGTAACAGACAAATCACCTCTTCTTCTAGATTTGATACACATTTCCAGTCTCTACCACTAAAGTGACTGAAAGACTACATGTTCTAAATTATGGTTCTTGAGTGACTTTGTGGTACAGAATATCCTGTCGATACCCATAGGACATGTAACACTAGTGAGGAATTAACTTTCATGTGTTAAATCAGTGAGAATTCCTCCTAGAATTAAATGGGAAACCCATCCTGTTATAAACTGAATTAAAATTGGATTGATAGAGCAGATTTTCATTTCTCTCTCCCAAAGAGTTTAAATATTTCATAATATAGCAAATAAGCCCAAAGGTGTATATATAAAGTATATCTGCATTAAAAGAAAGTAAAGACACAATTTACATATATTCAAGAGAAGAAGAATAACTACTTTGAAAATTCATGGGTCAGGAATTGTTTAAGCACTTTACCAACACCTCATCTAATCATAACAACATGAGGTAGGAATTGTTTACCCCCATTTTCCTTAGACTTAGGGAGGTGAAATTTTTCTCCAAAGTTAAAAAGCTAGTAAGTGGTGGATCTAGAATTCAAATAGATGTCCACTCTTTTCAAAGTATTTACTCTTGAATGACACACTATTCTTTACAAATATGTGATAGCTTTTAATCAAATACTTATTGAGTACCTACTGTGGGCTAGGCATTGTGCTAGACACAAGGCCAATATGATACCAGGTATAATTTTACTAGACATTGTGTTTTGGGAAAATGTGATAAGAAGGACATATGTGTACCTAAAGCACAGGATAAATTCTATTCTAATATATGTATGCATACACACTTAACTATCTCCATGCACACACACATCTACATATACAAGTTACAAGTGTACAGATATCTTTTTTTATTATTTAAAGGAAGCATTCCAGGTCTGATATTAGCAGGCCAAAATACCTGGGAAATTTTCCAGGAAAAAATCTACAATAAAAGCATTCCATTGACCCAAAACATTGAATTAGTGACACACCTTATCCATTTAAATAACACACCTGGTGTATAGTCTGTGAAGTTATTCAAAAGAGTCACCAGGTGAGAATCACTGGAGGCCAGCATAATAATCTTCTTGTGTGGTCCTTTGTAGATTCAAAGTTTATTTAGTTATAATGGCTAAACAAGTTTATGCCACTTGAATATGCATTCTTAAATATCTTTTTCCTGTAGAAAACTCATCGGTAGGTTATGGCAACCAACATAACTATGTAAAATCAAAATGTTTCTACTAGCCTCAGATTCTCAATATAATCATGTGGTTGGGCACACTCCCTTCTCCACTAGGGAGATTATCTAAGGACAGTTTATCCAAATTTGCTTAATTGAAACATAACCCCAGGGGATGTGTTATAATTACATGATTACACTGATAATCCTAGACTAACAGAAACATTTCAGGCCACCTAAACCCTTTGGGTGCTGACATTTATTTGTCATTTATTTGACATGTCTTTGCAAGGAGTTTCCTTTAAAGAACAGAGGACAAAATTTGACCTGAGAGTATCTCTGGTTATATTCAAATACCCTCTATATAGATAGAGCTGTCTGAATGGAAAATTCGTATTGTTTTTTCAGAAATAAAATCCAGGACTTGTAGCCTCCCTACACATGGAAATTTGGGGGCATAAAACAACCTTCTGTTTTGTTTTTAATAAAACTTGATGTTCAGAAGTAGTCTAGGGATATATATGTCAATTGAAAGAAAGCTAGAGAATAATCTAGGACTGAATAACACAGTGAACCTGGAGGGGGATGAGGACTGAGGTTAAAAGTACAAATACAAGAATGTTCTTCTATGAACTAGAACAAATGTACCTCACTATTACAAGGTGGTAAGAATAAGGAGATGCATGGGGAAAATACAAATAATGTAACTTATGGACTATAGTTAACAGCAATATTATAATGTTCTTGCATCACTGTCAAAGAAGGCACTGTGTTAATAATAGGGGGATATGGAAAAAATATAGCAAATGTATGCTATAGACCATAGTTAGTGGTAATAGTCTGATGATCTTCTATCCTAATATGCTACAAATATTCCACAACAAGGTAAAGTGTTGGTGGAGAGATGTTCTATGTGAATTTTGCACATTATGCTATGCATGATTGTTTTGTAATTTCACATCTCTAATAAAATACATATATATATTTATATAAAATTTGTTCTTTTCAGCCACTCCTTTTTTAACATGCTGTTTTGGTCAGCCACAGGCGTGCCTTTTGAAATATACCAAAGATTGGTCGGTCTTTATAAAGGGTATTTATTTGGGGTAGAAGCTTACAGTTACCAGGCCACAAAGCATAAATTTCTTCCCATACCAGAGTCCATGCCCTGGAGCAAGATGGCTGCGGACGTCTCCAGGGTTCAGGCTTCCAGGTTCCTTTGTTCCC
>PVKH010004926.1:0-13888 GCA_004027955.1 Chaetophractus vellerosus | reverse complement strand
TCTCTTTAATATATCAACTGTAATGAGTATTCCTCAAAAGAGTTTTAAAATAGCACTCACTTTCCTGATCTTTTGTGAAAGGTCATTAATTTAATTTACTGGTATCTGAAGAAAATAAAATTTTTCTTGACATATTCATTTTTTTCCTCCTTTGCATTCTCTATTAACCCGAACAGGGAGGGCAATTAAGAAAGTGTTACCAATGTTATCCTACTGTATAACATGAAAATTAAGAACCAGGTTTTTATTAGTGCTTTTTTGTCATTCATTGACAAAATTTCACTACTACTGGTGAAACACTGAGCTGCGATGCCAATAAAGTATTATATCTTGGGCAGAATCACAGACATGCTGCTAATTTTTTCTAAGCACTCAATTTCCACTATTAGTGTTCCCTGTACTCCAGCCACACTTGACTCCTAGTCCCTGATAACCCCACCTCTAGGTCTATGCACCCTGTTGCTTCTGCCCAAGGCAGTACCTCTGCTTTCCTGGCTTGCTCACTCACTTTCCTACAGTCTCTGTTCAAAAGTAAACTTTGCAGAGAGAACTTCCCAGGCAACTGATCTGATGCAAAGCTACCCTACAATGCCCTTTAATTTTTCTGCACAGCATAACCTGCTCATCATCATCTGACCTGTCTTATGTGTAAGCTTCATGAAAACAGGGAATTTATTACTTATGGCCATACCCCCAGTTCCAAGGTCAGTGAACAGTGGCTGACACAAAAGGAAGCATTAAAAAAAGTTTGTTGAATAAATAAACAACAATGTGGGGGCTAACAAACTAATTATGGTATATTCCTCTCCTCTGAAAAGCTTTGTATGTTACATTCCTTTCACTTCTTGAGATGAGGGAACAAGCTCCTTCCATAGTGTTCAGCCAGCATCCCGTGTTCAGGTTTCTAATTATCAAACAAATCTTGCTAATTAACAAAACTGACAGTGCAACAGATAAATAAGGTCAATGATAGAGCTACTTACTGTGTTCCAATTCAATTTATAAAACTCCCTAGCCAATTGTTTATTCCTTGCCTCAAGTTTAATTTTCAAAGATGGAATCTCTCTAAATTTCTAAAATCTAAACTATTAACTCCTAGTTTTAAACATATAATTTAAATGGAATTTCACATCAATTAGAAGAATAAGTATTATTTAACAAAGTGACTTCATCTCAGTTACCTGTTTTTAATTAATGATTTTAACATTTAAATAATCTCAAGCAGGTTTTGAAATTAACACCTCATAGACCTGAGAGAGTTCTTAGGAAGGAAGGAGGCTATCCCATCTCAGCAAGTTCAGTCTCTTTTAAGGAAACAGAATTAACAAAGACCAGCAGGAAACCTCCCCCTAAATCATCTTAAATTCTAAAGAATCCTGGCAATGGGAGGCTGATGAAAGGCATTTGATTTTTAAAGTAAAATAAATAAATAATTTTAGGAATATGACCCCAAATCAACAAACCTAGAATACAGGAAGTATGACTTTAAGTGTTAACCAATTATAAAAGGATGCTTACCTTTTAGATTTTCTCAGACTCTCATAGTTCCTTATGTGTCCTATTTTATTCTAAACACTTTAAAATGTTTTAACCTTTACATATATAATGTTTTAAAAGAACATGTCAGCTTAACTACCAACAATAACTATTTTATAAATTGCCCAGTATCATTTAAAAATTGACACAAAAATAAAATTATTGAACACAGGGCTTGCTTTAAATTGTTTATGCTTGTTTATATTTGTTGACTATTCCTAGAGAAAAACGAATAAAGTTTATCGTTGCTATAGGGATCATTTATGCATGAAGTCTCTGAATCTTATCTGTGGCGTCTTGTATCTTTATAAACTACACTCTTAAACACATTGTGTTTTTACCATTAGGACAGTCTTTAAATAATCTTACCATCAAATTGAAAAACACAGTGGCCAGAAATAAAGATTGTTTAACTTAAAAAAAGAGGTAAAAAAGAAAACAAAATTAAAATTATATACCCTCATAGGTTAAATAATTCTGATTTCATGCATTTTGAATAAATTTTACTTCCCAATATAAAATTTAATATATTCTCTGTAAATCTTATAGGAAAATCAATGTTATTTTATCACTACAAATTATAGACTTCTAGAAGAAATGCATCCTCCAAAAAAAGTTTAGGCTACAAAATAAAAAAGCAAATGTGAATTAATTACCTTCTCAGTGCCTCTTTTCTTTTCCCGAGGCTGATTAAGTTTGGCTTGCCTATCTACCAAAATCTTCTGCCAATACCTCTGTTCATGATCACCTTGAAAACAAACAAAAATCTTGATAACTGAACATATAGATACATATGAAGAAGCATATTCAAAGCACAAAACAGTCTCTAAAACTAGAATAGTTATTTGATTATATTTTATGCCACTTTGTGCATATTAGCTAAACTCAGAAAATGTAATACAGTCACTGGCAGTAAGAATTGTTAGAAGTTTTACCAGAGAGGACTTCGAGTTTCCAGCAGTGTTTCTTTTTGATTTCTGTATATCCATTTATTACTGCTTGAGCATCTTCAGGAGTTTTAAATCTAGCATGGCATTCTGTATCTCCTTCGAGCATATCAACATAAACAACTTCTGAGATTGCTGCCAAAGCATCCTGCATTAGAGTTCAGTAGAAAGACTTAAAACAATCAAAATTTTTGTAATAATTTTAAATTTATGCTAATGATGGTATAAGGATGTATTCTGTAAATAGGCTATTATTATGTAGCTTAATGTGAGTGTTATAGACCAACTATTTCTTCTAAAATATACACAACTGCTCTTAAAAATAAATACAATTGGACAAAGAAGAGACCCTATTTAACATCAACACACATCATAATTTATTTTTCATGTATTTTCTTTAAACCACATCCTTAAAATCTGAACTATAATGTAAATTTTCTAAGGACAACACATTTGTAGAGCGGAACATAAAAATACTGCCGAGCCTCTAGCCCCATGACAAAAAATAAAATAAAAAATCAAGAGGTCCAAGTCTAGGAATAGTAAGTTAGAAGAAGGAATAACATTTAAAATTGGAGAAAAGGGTATTTTTTTTTTTTTTTACAAAATCATATAGCACTTAAAATATATGTTTTTATGTATAACAATTCATGAAAAAAAATTCATGGAACTTACAAAAACCCAAACTTAGCTTAAGAGTTCTTGCTTTCTGCTAAAATTCCTAGGTAACTTCTTCTAAAGAGGTTGTGGTTACTAAGCAAGGAAAAGTTTTACCTATAATGCCTGCTGTGAGGGCAAATTAACAAGATTCCTGCATTCCTAATCAATTTTATTTTCACAGCAGGTCCTTCAGAGTATACAAGGCATTTATGCAGGAATGTTACACTACTTCTTAGTTCATCAATTCCCATTCATAAAGCTAAAAGAAATAACTGAAGATTCCAAACTGAAAAAGAAACCTTATCCATCTTTTCTCCCTATGGCTTTGACCACATTTCCAAGACACAACTAATTTAGTTACTTTTAGATGTTGAATTTTTAGATGTTTGAATTATGGAAAGAACAATTGAGTACCTGGAAAAGTTATTTCATTATAGAACAAGAAATGTCATTAGTTAATAATAAAGAATAGCTAGTAAAAATCCTTGAGCCTCTAGAAGCCAAGGACTAGGTCTTATCTCATTCCAATGCTTAGCATACTGTGTATCACAAAATAGGTACTTAGTAAATGTTTGCTGAGTCAAAAACATGTATATAAGGAGAACTGAAAACAAAAAACAAAAAACAAAAAACAAACACTTGCCAATCTTTCCCATTTCCCTACCTAGTTAGTACCAAAAAAAAAAAAATCAGTATTATATGGTTGGAATTTGAATGTATTCAAAGGTAGTAGTGAGAGTGCTGTGAAAGATTTATCAGACAGATTAGATGACTACAACTCAACAGATATTTACTAAATATCCATTATAATGTCAGGCTAATCTCCTGGTTTAAAACCCATCCTAGAATGACAAATTAGCCTGGTAATCACATGGGCAAGTCACAGACAGCAGTAACCGTTTTTTGTTCCAGCAAAATGTAAGTAACTCTAACTTGATTAATGGAGTTTTTTTTTATTTCATTGAATATAAATGAAGAATTTGTAATTGATCTAATTTCTATTTAGGTAATAAAAGGTCTTTGATAAATATAATTAAACTGTACCAGTGACTCCAAATAACAAACTTTGAGTCATTTTTCTATTAAATCTTTTGTAATCTGACTACATATTTAAATCCCCCAATTTTTCAGCCTTCTTATCACAAACGCTATATTGCTGCCAGACTCTGAGAAGCACGCTAGTATCCCTATTTTAGGATTGTCCAAAACCTCACCTAAATTGGAAAGAGAATGCAAAGTTAACTTTTTATTGACAGCTGCATGATTTTAGGATAGGGTTTCAGATAAAGAGTGCCTGCAAAGATCATCACAGTGAGCAACAACTTCAATGGTTATCAAGCCTAAAAATGTGAATGGCATGAGTCTTTGAAAAACCAAACCCCTATGTGTGTTGCTGAATTTTAGTGTAATGGAATTTTAAAAATATTTGATATGATGTAGAAGAACATTTTAAATGGTTTATAAATAGTCTCCAATAAATGGGTCACAGAGTAAGGTAAAAGATATGGTACTCCCACCTAAAGAAATACGACAGCATTAATATAAAAGAAGTATAGCCATACATGTTGGTATAAAAGGCCTCTAGAAGATAAACTGAATACTTGATAAAAAGAAAATCAGAAGTGTGCTCAGGAATTTATAGTGTAACTTATGGATTTATGTTGTACATGCATACAAAATTTTTGTAGCCATTTTTAGTACTTTATACTTTTCTATAATTGAAAAATTTTAAAGAATCAGCATGGATTAAAACATTTCACCCAAAATCATATAAAACAACATAAAAAAAAATTTAAATCTCTTCCCCCCAAAACCCTGCATTTATTTCTTCCAGGGAAATATTTCAGTTCTCAGACAGGATACATTAACAGACTAAAACAAAACAAAACAAAGCAAAACAAATCCATGTTAAATGAAAAAATATGTGTATTATCTTTTATTCAAAATAGCAGTTCTGACATTTTTTTACATAACAAAATCTACTGAATCTACTGAAAACAAATTCACAAATCTCTAGTTTGCTCCAGAGCCAAACTAAGAGTGATAATTACAATTTTAAAATAATTTTATACCGACTATAATCCTCATTAAATCTTCAAAATTTTTTGGTGCTAAGTATTTTTCTAATAATCATTTTCACTGAAAACAAAAGTCTTGCAAAAAATATTGAGAAAGCAATTCACTATGTTCATTTCTTTAGTCATAACGGCTACAGAGTATCTCTTCAACTTCATAGTAGTTAACCATTCAGGGCAACAATAAAAATAAGCAGAAATTGAAATTTTCCTATACAGGGAGGCTTTTAATGTATTCACTGCAAATTTGATCCAGTGAGGAATTTCGAATTTTGCTTAGTTAAGCCTAAGAGTTACTATAGAATTAAAAAGCTGCAAGTATATTCTAATTTGATTTGCTTCATTTTCCATTTCCAAAACATTTTCACACAGGAATCTTACTAAGGGGGTCTCAAAAGCATTACCCGGACTTGCTTCCTGCCAGGTAAGGGCTCAGTGCTAACAATCTTCACAATCACTCCACTCACAAACTGTGGTCCCATTGCATTAACTTTCTCCTGGGGGTGACATTCCTCATTGTTTGCTGTTGATTTGAAAAGGAAAAGATCAGAAATAAATCTCTCATGCTTAACAATTAAATACTTAGGAGGACTGTTTTAGAATTACCACCATGAATGATTCCTTGACGTCTCAGGTTGATTCAAATAATTAAAAAACTTAATAAATTGTATTTCATACTGCTTATTTCAGACTATAATTAAATAGTTTTATTACTTCAAATTGTTACTGTTAGAAGAACAATTGTAAAACCTTAAAAAATGGCCTTTTTCTTTGAACCAAGTACTTAAAGAAATAAACAGGCATAGGGCTATATCAGAATATTCTATGTACATTAAAAGAACAATTGTAAAACCTTAAAAAATGGCCTTTTTCTTTGAACCAAGTACTTAAAGAAATAAACAGGCATAGGGCTATATCAGAATATTCTATGTACATTAAAACTTGAAAGTGAAAATCTATTTTTACAATTTACAGGAATTTAAAATGTATCCTAATATTGAAGAATTCAAAAAGACTCTTGGCTTTAATTTGTTCTTGCTTGTGGTTCATACTATGTGATGAAGTTACAATCTTTATTCCCAATCCATAAACTTGGCAATTAATATTTACTAAACTTGATTATGAAAACTGTAGGAAAAAACTCATATAATTAAAAGTGATGCTGTTTAAAACGGGCCCTTCAAATACTCCTGTACCAAGAATAAATCACATCTGGACATCACAAGTAATTATTCTAATTACTACCATTTTGTAATTGTTTTTTAAAATGAAAGGTTATCCTATAAATACTTAGAAACAGCATTTTATTATATAAGCACTACCATAATGCTATGAACACTATCATAGTGATCTTTACTTTTTTCAGTTTTCATTCCACATTTATTAGGTATACCACCGTCTGTTTCCATTTCGGACTCCAATTTTAGTTGGGATATTGTTTTTTTTAAAGAAGCCATGCTGGCCTTTTGCAGAGCTAAATACTCTTTTTTCAAATCCATCCATTCAATCCTATAAGGAATAAAAAGAAACACTGAAATTTTGACAACAAATGACTAAACATACACATTACACAGTGACTTGCAACCACTCCCTCTCCCAACTTCTCTTTCTCTAAACAGTCACACACAAATTATTCTTGGGTTCTAAGTTCAACTAGCAAACAAGCAAAGGAGAGTTCTCTTTGTCCCAGCATTCGGGTTAAATGTTTTAAATTTGCAAATTAAATTCTTGAGCATGCTGCACATGTTTGTATTTTTGATAATAAAATTTCAGAATTCATTAATTAACCAGTACAATTTATTAGAACAATTAGCTAAACCTGGGGATTAAAAAAGAGTAAAATTTAGAGATTATTTAAAGGACTTCCAATGTGAGATATAACATTCCTTAAGTATTAACTTGAATCAAAAGGAATTTCTAAGAAGAAAAAAACACCCCAGGGAAGCAATTTATTTATTTACATGCATTTAACATGTAGATTTTTCTGCAAACAGGTAGAGCTCCTCCAGATAGAAACACAATGCCTCCAAGGGCTCCCCAGGAGCAGTCATTGTTACCCTAATCTATGCCATCAAACAAGCAGATAAGAGATTTTTTTAAAGAGGATGGTATCTTGTGGTAATGGTTTTAGCTGTTAACATTGACATCTGTATACTTCAAAAAAAAAAAAAAAGTATCCAGACCCACCCAGGATCATACATTCCCTGAGAGCTGATACATTAAAATAACAAAAGGCTCTTGTAATGATTCTCAGAGATAAAAAGGCAGAAGGAATTCAGGAGTTAAGAATAGTATAAATAGTAGTGCCTCAAGTCCTTGCCTTTTACCCTTCTAGAGGAGAACACAACTCTTTGGGAACTATCCTGGAAGGTAAAGGAAATTTTCTCAAAAGGTATGCCGTTTTTTCCCCCCTCCCCCAAGCTTTAACAACTTTATCAAGAAGGTCTGTAAGAATGGACTGGACTCCCTTCCACTTTAACATGGAGGTGCTTTCTGTTTAAAAAAAGTAAGTGCTTCCATGTTTTAGTAGAAGTGTATCCAATTTGTCCTTCCGGATGAACTTGCTAACCCTGATAATTCAGTGGCGGTCTAAGAGATCCCCTTTGCTTTAACATGGGGGTACCTGCTATGTAAAACAAAAGTAAGTGCTTCCATGTTTCAGTGGAGGTGTCTCCAAACCAGTACACTTTTTGTTTGACCCAAGATGTCTCTTAACTCCTTTTTTACAGGTTAATGAAGTTAATGATTATCAAGACTGGGCTCCCCACCACTTAAACGTGGATGTACTTGCTTTAAATCTAAAAAAGTAAGTGCTTCCATGTTTTGGTGATGGTGAGTCTTTTTTACATTTCATGAACTGAAGACTATTTAATTGGGCTAAAATTTTAGGACGTAAAAATTAGGCTTAAACTGGAAAAGGGACCCCCTCTACTTTAACATGGAAGCACTTGCTGTGAGATACTTTATTAAGTGCTTCCATGTTTGAGTGTGGTGAATCCTACTTATCCTTCAATTGTGTTATCTACATTGTTTGGAGTTACAGGCCACTACTGTTGCTAATATGCAACTCTGTTCAATATAAAGTGGAATTGCACTTTAGCAATGGTGATGGAGTGTGTCAATTGCCAACAATGAAATTTATGCCATGGACTTACTTTGATAGTACTCTTAGTGGTATAACTTCTTCTCCCATTTTGTGTCTCTCTTTATGTTTTTTCTTATGCTTCCTTTTTGATTTTAAGAGCGATCCATCTTTTATATCTCCAGTGTCCTTTTCCTCTTCTGTAGAGAATTCTAAATCTTGAAACAATTAAAAATAGTTAGGTATTTGGCTATGAAATGCGTGAAACATAATTTATTTACCTAATCCTATCATACCTTTGTTTTCTTTAACTTCTGAAGGTTCTTTTTTAATGTTTTCTGTCTGAGATATTTTCTTAACTTTTGATCTGGGAGCTACACACTCTGCATCTTCAGTGCTACTTCTCTTTCTTTTTCCTGTTTTGACTTCAGATACACTGGACATTTCAGCTCTTTCCCGCTTTTTCTTTTTCTTTGAGGGTGGCTTTTGGGGTTCAATCATTTCTACCTCGGAGCCTTCAGATGTCGCCCTCGATCTTTTCAGTTTACAGACACTCTCAACACTCTCATTGCTTGTGTCTATATTTGACTCTTTGAGCTGGACATTATTATCTTCCTTCTTCATTCGGCCTTTCTTCTTCTTCTTCTTTTTCTTTTCTTCTGTAACAATGATATTATTAGTTTCCTTTAAACACCTTCATTTATTTAAATATTAAATAATTAACAATAATTTACCAGCTACTCTTAGGGCAGGAATGGGCTTATTTTTCACTGTCTTCGGAAATATTCCAGGTTTTCTTGGTGCTTCTTCTGGTGGATTGTTAAGAAACTGAAATAGTTGCAGAAAGTTATTGTAACACTGACTTAAAATTTTTTTTTGCCTTTTTCTTTTAGGGTCTGGACGTACCTCAATAGCTTTTGCTGCTTGTTCTTTTGTTTCAAATTCCACAAAGGCAAATCCCTTAGGATCTCCAGTAGATTTATAATGTGGGATGCTTATATAAACCACATTGCCACATTTCCCGAATACTCTTTCAATCCAACTGTGATTAACATTTTTGGGAAGTAATTCCTATGATAAATTGAACACAGTATTTTATGATTTTAAATACTATTATGCTTGAGGCTTTAGTCACAGTTATACATTTTGAAGGTCAATAAATTTTAATATAGTGTGTCTGTGTCACTTTGACTGGGGCCCGGGCTCTAGAAATTTTCTTAAATGACTTACCACATACACTGTCCGCTCATCCTCATCCTTTGGTCTTTCACCCAGAGGTTTTTTCCTTCTTATCCTGGTGCCTTCTAAATCCAGCTTAAAAGAAGCACACTAAATGAGTTTACCTAACATTAATTAATTTTATGCTTTAAAATTGTAGCATTTCTTACCTCTACAACAGCTGAGCTTTTCAATGCTCTGGCTATTAGCTTTCCATCAGTGGTTAATTTTTTCATTTTGTTAAATGACACGAGAAGGGATATATCCACATCTAATGAAAAAAAATGTAAGCAGAATGAATAGCATGAACAAACAGGATAAATTCAGCGTTCCCTAGGGGATATGAAAATATTTTATATTTAGTCACCAGAACTAGCTAGTACATTAAGTCGTTCAAGAGGTTTTATATATATACATATATACACTTTGAATACAGAACATATATACATTCTGAATATATAATGTTCCACCACCTTGGTCCTGTTACCCCAGGCTGTGTGCCCAAGTTTGTGTGGGTCTTGATTCCAGAAGTGTAGAAGCAGGTTCCCAAGCCAATTAAGAAATGAGTGGGGGCACATAATGAGAAACCTGAGCAGCTGGGTAAGGGAAATAGGTGCCCTCATCCAGTTGCTCAGGAAGACTTGATCCCCCTTCTGCACATAATAAAACCTTGACAGAAAAAATTGTTCCATTATATATTGAAGCAAACTTACACCCATCTCTAGACTTTTCTATCTGCTCTCGAAGAAATCTATCCTTGTGAAGGTTCGCATCTCCAAACCAGAAGTCCACTTGCTTAGCAATATCAGCAAGCACCTGTTTAACTCGAGATCGCTTCTTTTTTTCTACATCTTTTTTCTTTTCAGTGTTTCCTTCTATTGCTTTGTCTGGATTTACATTTTCAGCTTCCATCCCTGTGATTTAAAGTAAACACAAGTGATAGTTAAATGTAGAGAAAACCTCAATAATTCACTTTCAGAGGACATTTTTCAGGGGAAAACACTTCCAAAACATTTTCCACAATTACAATTTCATTGGACTTGTGTCACTCTTCATAGGCTTTTGTTTTATAGTAGTATCTATGTCTCCAGCTTTATTAGATGTAACCAAGCTATTGGTTGTCTCAGTTAAAAATTTGTTTTCCACTTTCAGAAGCAAAAAGTCTCCTCCCTTGCTCCCTCAGCTCCAGCTGAGGCCTTGCTTCTGCAAATTCTCAATGAGGGCCTTTTGAACTTGCTCTTCTCTGCGGAACCCTTTTGTTACCTCCTAACATTACTATCCAATATATTTTAGCTATTCTCAGAATTTCTCCCCTTGTTCACTGACATTTTAAGTTTTTTGAAATTTAAAAATTCATCAAAGTATCAATTAATTGAGGTACTTACAAGAAAATGAACAAAACCTTGGGATTAGGCAGGCCTGCCTAATAATCTTGGTGCCCATAACATAGAAAAGCTAAGATAAATGAGGGTTGTGTTAGACTCTTCTATTGCACCTGTGCAGGGAAAGCTATTAGTTGGGGCCTATGTGGCCAAAACGATATAAAAGATTGGTGAAGAGAAAGGAGGTGAAAGTTTTTTGTGTGTCAAGGTGACCTAAACACAGTTGGCTTTTATCAGTGGCAGCTGTGCACACCTGTAAATGGTTGGAGTTGGCAGGAGTGGATAAAGGAATTGGTAATTGTTGGATGTGGGCAAACTGCAAGGCCTCCTAATGTGATGAAGATGCAGCACCTGCTAATCTTCTGCCTTTAAAGTTAAGTGAGCACAATATTAGTCTTTGTTTCCCAAGTGTGACTGCCACCTAGAACCCATGACTAAGCAGTGATGTTATAATTGATAAATTGATGTTCAGCAAGAAGGTACAAAGCCATTAATGCATTTTTTCTTAGTTCAAATCTTTTGACTTTTTTTTTTTGGTGAAGTACAGGGACCAGGGATTGAATCCCGGACCTCATATGTGGGAAGCTGGTGCTCAATCACTGAGCCACATCAGCTTCCCTTAGTTGGTTACTTCATTTGTTTGCCTGTTGTCTTTTTGTTTTATTTTTATTTATTTACACTTTTTTTAGGAGGTACCGGGAACCAAACCCAGGACCTCCTATGTGGGAAGGAGGAGCTCAACAGCTTGAGCTACATCTGCTCCCTTGACATTTTTAGAATAGGCTTTGGTTCCATATCCAAGTACCAATCTTGAAAACATACAAGTAACGAGGTATTTAGTTGATGCCAGTTTAACATATACAAATGCACATACGTCTTTAATAATAAAGAAAAGCTATCAAACTATCAAGTATCATTTAGTATCCCATAACCACTTTCCTCACTTCAACCGGTCCTGTCAGGCTTTCCTTCCCACCATTGTAGTAAAACTGCAAACAAGGTCATTGAAGACTTCTGCTATTACACTTCTCAGCAGCATTTCCAGTTGCTCGCTCACTCTTTGAAACCCTTTCTTTCATGAGGCTTCATTTGTTCCCAATTCCAATATTCAACTGTCCACTTGACACCTCTACTTGCTTATTTAAAGGGTATCGCAAACTTACCATGGCAAAAATAGAACTCTTGAATTTTAACAAATCTATTCTTTCCCTAGTTTTTCCCAGACTTTCAAAAAGTTTGAAATCATTCCTTCATTTTCACAGCAAATCCATCAGCATTTCTGTGAGGGCTACTTTCAAAATATATCCTGCATATGAATACTTCTCATATCTTTCATCACAACTAAGCTACCATTGTTCTTGCTTGGACTACTTATTGCAAGAGGTTCCTAAAGGACCTGCCTGCTTCTACTCTTCTTCCTTTCTAATCAATATTCTCCCGATAGTTATCAGGATAATTAAAATATGTAAATCAGATCATGTCAATCCCCTGCACAAAATCCTCCAAAGGTTCTTTATCACACTCAGAATAAAATACAAAATCCTTACTGAGGTTAACTAGGTCCCAAATGATCTGGCCCAGATATATCTGTTTCTAAGCAGAAAGGAACATAAGACATGGCACAACTTAGCCTCCCTCTACAGAGTGGCTGCGAGTACCTTTGTTAAAGTCTCACCCTTCAAAGTTTGTACTATTTCAATATCCTGTGATAACAAATATGTGTACTGTCATTACAGACCCAAATCAAACTTATTCTTTTTCCTTCCTAGGCCTATTCTTCCTACCATCATCATTTTATTTAAGGATGCCATATTCCATCTAGTTAACCGATCTAGTTATTTACTAGCTGTATGGACCTTGGCAAGTTACCTCATCTCTCTGTGGTCTATAAAATGTGGATAAAAATCATACTTACTGAATAGGGTTGTTGTGAGGATTAATCAAAATATTGTTTATAAAGCAACTAAATTGCTGCTATGTGGGACATACTTAATATATGTAACCATACGGAAACATTTTATAAACTGTTCTAGAAATCATCCATCCTCCACAGAAACTGTGTAATCTGTGGAAAACACAGATCTGATGATTCTTTGAAATCAACCTCAAATCAAAACTTTCAACAACAGAAATTCCTTAGCACCTTCCTGTAACATAGTATGTATTAAAAACAAACATTTGTTAAATGTTTAGCCAACTAATTGGCTTCTTAAAGTGGGCTTTAAACAAAGAATAAAAAGTTACTGTTTAACAATGCTAGTTACTTTATATACATTGTTTTAAATCCCCACAATCCCCTTGGTGGTTTCTTCCAGCTTCTTTCTACAAAAGCTCAAAGGTTAAGTGATTTGGCCAAAGATAACTAGCTAAGTGAGCCCAGGTATGTTTGGCTCTCACATTGCCTATGAGATTCTATAGCTTGCCATCATGTAAGCTGATGTTTTGACTTGGGGATCCATGGAGCTTTAGGTGGGCTTAAAGAAGTCTTGGAACTCTGTGAAATTTTTAAAAGATAAATAACTTTTTTTAAAAAAAGTAAAATAATGATTCTTGTAAACATATAAAACGAATTAATGAAACAGTTCAAATTAATTTAAATAATTAATGAAACAGTTGTTAAAAACGATTTAAAATTGAATTTAAAAAAGCAGACATTTATATTGGCACACAGGAATACTGAAATTAATTTGCTAATAGCTGCAAAACTGGTCAGAATAATAATTCCATCTCCACTGGACAAAACTAATTTGCATTATCAGTTTACAATTTACACAGTAATAAAATAGCTCAATGACAATGAAAGGCACAGTAACCTGGAGGGGTGAACTAGACAGGATACCCGTATTTTTTTTATTTTGCCATTCCAAAGTACTCCCCAAGTTTTCCTGACCAAAACTACATGCGAAGTGTTTTGATATGCAAACGTGCACTTTTTTCTGGAGACTCATCTATGGCTTTTATCACGTTTTCAAAGGAACTGGTGTGCCA
>PVKH010004925.1:0-24086 GCA_004027955.1 Chaetophractus vellerosus | reverse complement strand
TTTCTTGTTTTCTTCCCCAACCTTTTCCCCTATCATATGAAAAGTTGTATTAATTTCATGTCATAATTTTTAAGGATGTCAAGTTTAAGAGTGAATATTGCCCGAGGTCTTGCACCATGTTCTATGGGAAATTAATGTGTTTCCAGTTGTACGCAGGGGAGTTAAACATTGTTAGGTGGAAATATATATTTATGCTTGTGTGTTGTAGTCTTTGCTTGGAGACTGGGTATGGTTTGGGGTAATGTGTATGGTTGCCAAGTTGACAAGGGGTGGACTGTGATGGCTAGGCTAATGTGTCAACTCGGCCAGGTAATTGTGCCCAGCTGTTGGGTCCAGCAAGCCTGGGGCTAATTGCGTCTGCATCAATCAGCAAGATTGGATGAGGAATGGATGGCGCTGTTGTCCATTCGTTTGACTGCTTATAAAGGGGAACTGAGTTCGATATTCGGAGAGAATTTCCCAGCTCATCATTTGACAGCGAACTTCTCCCAGGAACTCATCGACAGCCCTTCATCAGTCTTTCATCGGAGCAAACTCATTGAGGACCCTTCATCAGTCTTTCATCAGAGCCCCTGGCTTGCAGCCTGCCAGCGGAACCTAGACTTGTGTATCCCCACGGTCATGTGAGAGACTCTTATAAAATCATATATTTTTAACAGAGATCTCGTGTTGATTCTGTTTCCCGAGAGAACCCTGACTAGAACAACCTGGATAATAAAATCCTCAACAAAATACTTGCTAATCATATTCAACAACACATCAAACAAATTTTACACCATGACCAAGTGGGCTTCAACCCTGGTATACAGGATAGTTCACCATAAGAATTTCAATCAGTGTAATTCACCACATAAACAGATTGAAAGAAAAGGTCAAATTATGATCTCTATAGATGCAGACAAAGCACTCAACAAAATACAGCAGGCTTTCCTGATGAAAACACTTCAAAAGATAGGAAAAGATGGAAACTTCCTCAACATGATAAATGATATATATGAAAAATCCACAGCTAACATCATATTTGATGATGAATTCCTAAAAGCTTTCCCTCTAAGATCTGGAACAAGACAAGGATGTCCACTGTCACCACTCTTATGTAATATTGTGTTAGAAGTAATTGTTCAAGCACTTGTGTTAGGAAAAAATATAAAAGACATCCAAATTGGAAAAGAAGAAATAAAATTTCACTATTTGTAGATGACAAGATCCTATGCATAGAAAGACCTGAGAAATCTATAATAAAGCTTCAAGAGCTTATAAATGAGTTCAGTAAAGTCACAGATTATAAGATGAAAGTGCAAAAATCAGTAGCATTTCTGAACTACAATAATGAACAATCTGAGAAAATCAAGAAAAAATTCCCATTAACAATAGCAACTGTTACAGTTTGATGTAATTATGAACTCCAAAAATCCATATTGAATCATGCTTGTAAACTGAATCATGCTTGTAAACCTCAGTGGTGTGGTCTCAAGTGTAAAAGGCAAGCCAAAAGAAAGAGGGAGCAGATTTGAGAAGCAGTTTTTTTTTTGAGAAGCAGTTCTGATGTTGGAGAGAACGCCCCAGGAGTAGAAAAGTGAGCCATTTGCCTGATAGCCTACAGCTGACCTTGTGGAGGAAACAGAGGACCTATGCCCAGAGAGAAATGCAGCCCCAGGAAACCAAGAAGCCTGAACCCAGGCAAACATCAGCAGCTGTCTTGCTCCAACACATGGACTTTGGTAAAGGAAGAAGCACTAAAGACGTAAATGATTGTATGCAGAAACTATACAACACTGATAAAGGAAATAAAAAAAGACCTAAATAAATGGAAGAATATACCCTGGTCATGAATAGGAAGATTAAATATCATTAAGATGTCTATGCTACCCAAACTGATTTACAGGTTTAACACAATCCCAATTAAAATTACCACAGAAGTTCTCACTTAATTCAAAAAGTTAACTATGAAATTTATTTGGAAGGGCAAGGGGCCCTGAATAGCCAAAGATATATTGAAAAAGAAAAATGAAATTGGAGGAAGCACACCACCTGAGAGTAAATCATACTACAGATATACAGTGGACAAAACTACATGGTGTTGAACAAGGGTGGACATACTGACTAATGGAACTGAAATGAGAGATCTATTGTAATAAATGTGCCATCCACATGTAAAATGTTATTAATATGGGAAATGGGAAATAGAAGATATTGGTTATATGGAAATCCCCTCTATTTTCTATGTGATTTTTCTGTAACCTAAAGCTTCTTTGAATACAAAATGTAAAAAGTAAGACACTGGTGGAATAAACACAAAATAATGTCCCTGTACATACAAGATAACAGATCTTACACTAGTGAAAGACATGATGTTAACATTTTAAAATTTTATATTTTTAATTATTTTTTAACATTCCAAAATTTTTTATTTTTTATTTTATTTTTTATTTTCAAAACCATCATTATTTCATTTTCTTAAGAAGAAACATGAATCACAGAAGTTTTACAGCTGTGGCAGTGGAGGATCATTGGGGTGGGGTGTCAGTGATGGGGATCCAAGGGAGAAGGTTCACCTGGGCCATATCTATAAGTCATATAATTTTGTTCATGTGTTCATGGGTGGGTGGAGATTCACACAATAACCAAGAGAATATCAAATTCCCATGCTGGGGAGCAACATGTCAGAATCTATATAGCGTGTTTATCAAGTTTTCTGAGAAATTTTTATTAGCTAAAGGAATTTGAAACTTTAGCTCCAGAATTTAAAATTCTAAAATCTTATTCTCTCCATTTAAGACACAATTATACTTATGATATATAAACTTGCATGAATAAAAATGACAAATTAAGACTTCATTCATTATTCCTTATAACAAATTATTCAGTCAGATACTATTTTAAAGCAGGTAAATTTGGCACAAAATGATAATATACAAAAGAGTAAATAAAGAAGTACAGCAGACTATATAATCTGTTTTCTCTATTGTGAAGTCTAATGTAAAATGAGTTTACCAAGACAAATTTTACCTTTTCATGAGTTTGCCAAATGCAATTCTTTGTCTTTAACTATTGAATGTTTGCAGGCAAATTTTCTCCTTATTTTATTGAATACATTTTCTTGTTATGTGTCTTGGTAAATGTGTGCATATCTGACTTAGTTTGCTTTATTTTTATGTAAATACAGAAGAAATATCTTACTTCCACCAAAATTAAGAAATATAAAACTAGCATTACACAAATGTTACATAAAAAATATAAAGAATTCCCATGTGCCCCACCCCCTACCCCTCCCCAAATTTTCCACATTAACAACATCCATCATTATTGTGGTACATTCATTAAAATTGATGAACACATTTTGGAGCATTGCCACGAAGTGTGGACTATAGCTTACACTGTAGTTTACACTCTCTCCCACAAAATTTATATATCATGATAGGATATATAATGGCTTGTATCTGTCAATGCAACATCACTCAGGACAATACTCATGTCCTGAAAATATCACCATATTAAACCATTTTTCCCTCTCCCTTCCCTCAGAACCTTCAGTGGCCACTGCCTCCATATTGATTGTAATATTTTTCCATTGCTAGAATCACAATAAGTCTATACTAGAATACCAGTAAGCATACTCTAGCCAATCATTCATTCCCCTATCCTGAGGATTCTAGGATGTGATGCCCACTCTACCTCTAATTGTAAGGGGGCTTAGATCCCATGGGGCAGATGGAATGGACTATCTTGCTTACAGATGCAGATTCACTCTGTTTCTTGGACTGGTCATTGTCCATCATCTCCTTGTTAGTTGTCTTGGGTGAGTACAATGAACTGTAGACTAGGTGGTGCAAATTGGTTGAGAAACAAGGTCCAGCTTGCACATGGATATCCCAATGATTTAAGTCTTTTGGGCATACACCTATCAACTTTAGCACTAAGTATATGTTAAAATAGAAGGGGTAGAAGAACCATGTGTAGGGAAACCACACCTGAGTCCAACTCTTTCACACTGGGGAGCATAAGTTCCCAAGTAGGTCCCACTGGCAGGACTCCAAACTCCTGAGCTGTCTTCCATGCCTATAGTGTCTGAATGTCTCCACTAATTGAGGTAATATATAATTTGGGAGTCAATGAGATCCTGCTAAGATGTGCATAAGCATATTCTCTGCAATGACCTCCCAAATTATTTTGAAGTCTCTTAGACACATAAACCAATTTGTCTTTAATCTTTCCCCCTTTTGGTTAATGTCTTTTTCCAGTTGCCTTGCTAGTTGCTTGGTAGTAATCCCTTGGGGCCAGGGAGGCACATCCCTGGGAGTCATGTCCCAAGCTGGGGGAAGGTAATGCATTTATATGCTGCATTTGGCTTAGAGAAGGTGCACATTTGGACAAAAGTGGGCTCTCAGGATGTAACTCTTAGGCACCCTATAATACTAGGCTAAGATTCTATTTCAAAAGTAAAGTTTCATAAGTACATTCATCTATATCAAGTGCCCATCAATAGTCCTTCAGCCTTCACTCGTCACTGCACCTGTAATCAGGGGATTCTTGCTATCTCATTAGAGAATATAGCAAAGCTCACCAGGAAAGGAATTTGATATTCTTTTGGTTGTAGTGTGAATCTCTACCCACTGTGACAATGCCCCATGAATACTTGAACAAATTTATATACCTTATAGATATGCCCCAGGTAAACCTCCTCCCATGCATCCCCTATCACTGACACCCTGCACCAATGATCCTACCTTGCCATAGTTGTAACCCTTCTGTGATCCAAAATATCTTCAAACATGAATCAAATAAAACTGAATACACTAATTAGAAAATGAAATAATACTGATAGTTTTAAAAATAACAAATAAAATATGATTTTTAAATGGAAAAATTAAAAAGTAATTAAAATTATAAAATTAATTTTTTTGACATTATGTCTTTCATCACCATAAAAACTGTTATCCTGTATGCACAGTGACTTTTTCTTCTGTTCATTCCCCCAGTGTCTTATTTTTTTTTTCATTTTGTCTTCAAAGAAGCTTTAGTTTATAGAAAAGTCATGTATAGAAATATAGGGTATTCTCACACACCCAACATCCTGCCCCATTCCCCCTTTCCCTTTTAGAAACAATTTACTGGTTGATGGTACATTTGTTAAAATCAATGCATAAATATTGAAACATTTCTGTGAATATGATCAATCATCTACATTATGGTTTACATTTTGGTCATTCACTTTTATATATTTTGATGAAATTTAACATGACTTGTATCCATCATTGCAAGATCATGTAGAACACTTCCATTGCCCCCAAAATTCCCTATGTTCCCTCTATTCCATTTCTCCCTTCTCTCTTTCCTCATGCATTTGCTTCTTTTATTTACTTCACAGGGCTCCAGCATTAAAACTTCCACATGTCTCCTCTGCCTTCTCATTTTCTCTGTGAGTTCCAAGCCACCAAGTGGGTGGGGACTCAATGTCCTGCTGATGTGGCCTAATCAAATCCCTAGTCATAATTTAATAAAGTAAAATTGAAACCAATGAATGCAATAGGACCTAAGGATATCACTATCCCAGAGGAACAAACCAGTTTACAAATATAATCAGTGTTTCTTTTTGTAATTCATCAATAATATCAAACTGCCCCATTCCACCATCTGATTTCCAAAAGGACAATATTCAAAGGACACTAAGTCAGCAACAATGCTACATCCAAAATCATATCACAATCAGTTTAATGAAATACAGTTTCTATTGGAGCAAAGTCCCATCTGACTATAAACCTCTAAACTTACAAAACCATTTATCTGCTTCCAATACACAAATGGACAGACAAAGGATAAACATTAACATTACCATAAGGAGAAATAGGAGGGTCACATGAGTCATGGGTCTAGAACAGTTATGAAAACGTGCAGGGTACACTTCATTAGATGTGACAGTCAGAGTCATTCTTTTTTTAATATTTTTTATTTTGCAAAAGGTAATTAGATTACATAAATGTTACACAAAATAGACATATACAGAACACTACACCAAAATACAGTAGGATGTACATTATTCTCAAGTGCACATGGATCATACTCCAAGATAGACCACATGCTAGATCACAGAAAAAAAATCTCAATGAATTAAGAAAGATTGAGATTATACAACTAATTTCTCTGACCACAATAGAATGAAATTGGAAATCAGTAAAGGCCAGATAACCAGATTAGGAACAAAGATATGGAAGTTAAGCAACACTCTCTTAGACAAAGAGTGGGTAAAGGAGGAAATCTCAAAAGAAATCAGGAACTAACTTGAAACGAATGAAAATGACAACACAACATATCAAAACCTATGGGATGCAGCAAAAGCTGTACCAAGAGGAAAATTCACAGCCATAAATACATATATCAAACAAGAAGAAAGAGCAAAAATCAAAGACCTAACTACAAACTTGGAGAATTAGAAAAATAACAAAAAAAGTAAGACCAAATTAAGTAGAATGGAAGAAATAACAAAGATTAGAGCAGAGCTTAAGTAAATAGAAAATAAGAAAGCACTAGAAAAATAAACAAAACCAAAAGATGGTTCTTCTAGAAGATCAATAAAATTGGCAAACCCTTAACCAGACTAATAAAGAAAAATAGTGAGAAGATGCAAATATGCAAAATAAGAAATGAGAAATGGGATATCACCATTGACCACACAAAAATAAAGAGTATCATAAACGGACACTCTGAAAAATTATATGCCCAAAAGAATAATTTAGAGGAAATGGACAAATTCCTAGAAACCCACAAGCAGCCTACATTGATGAAAGAAGAAATTGAAGAAATCAACAGTCCAATTATCAGTAAAGAGATAGAGTCAGTCATCAAAAACCTCCTAAGAAGGGTTCAGAAACAGGTGGCATCACAGGTGAATTCTACCAAACATTCCAGAAAGAACTAACATCAATACTGCTTAAACTCTTCAAAAAAATAGAAGTAGAAGGAACATTGCCTAAAACATTCTATAATGTCAAAATTACCCTAATACTAAAGCCAAAGAATGATGCCACAAGAAAGGAAATTTACAGACCAAGCTCTTTTAATGAGCCTACATGTTAAATTCCTCAACAAAATACTTGCTAATCATATTCAATAACACATCACATGATCATCTCCACAAGAGCACAAAAAGAATTCAACAAAATACAGTACTCTTTCCTGATAAACACACTGCAAAAGATAGGAATAGAAGGAAAATTTCTGAACATGATAAAGGGTATATATGAAAAACCTGCAGCTAACATGATCTTCAAAGGTGAAATTCTAAAATCGTTCCCTCTAAGATTGGAAACAAGACAAGTATGCCCACTATCACTGCTTCTATTTAACATTTTGTTAGAAGTACTTGCTCAAGCACTGAAGCAAGAAAAAGATATAAAAGGCATCCAAATTGGAAAGGAAGAAGTGAAAATTTCACTATCTGCAGATGACATGATCCAATACATAGAATAGGAGAAATATACAATAAAGTTTCTATAACTTATAAAGGAGTTCAGTGAGGTCACAGGCTACAAGATCAATGCTCAAAAATCAGTAGCAATTCAGTATACCAATAATGAACAATCTGAGGAGGCAAACAAGAAAAAATATCATTTGCAATAGTAACTAAAAGAATCAAATAATTAGGAATAAATTTAACCAAAGATGTAAAATACTTATATACAGAAAACTACACAACATTATTAAAGGAAATCAAAGAAGACTTAAATATATGGAAGAATATTCCCTGTTCATGGATAGGAAGGCTAAACATCATTAAAATGTCTATCCTACCCATACTAATCTACAGATTTAATGCAATCCTAATAAAAACCAACACAGCATGTATAATGAATTGGAAAAATTAAATACAAAATTTATTTGGAAGGGTAAGAGGCCCCAAATAACCAAAGATATATTGAAAAAGAAAACTGAAATTGGAAGTATCACACTACCTGACTTCAAAACATACCATAAAGCTACAGTGGTCAAAATTGCATGGTATTGGCACAAGGATAGACTTACTAACTAATGGAACCGAACTCAGAGTTCTGATATATATTCTCACATATAGTGTAATCTGATATTCGACAATGCCACCAAGACCACTGAACTGGGAGATAATGACTTCTTCAACAAATGGTGCTTTGAGAACTCGATATCCATATCCAAAAGAATGAGAGAGAAAAACCATCTCACACCTTATACAAAAATCTACTCAAGATGGATCAAAGACAGAAATATAAAAGACAACCAGCAAGATGGTGGCAGAGTAAGAGCTCCTAGAATCAGCTCCTGATATAGGACAGTTAGTAATCACCCATAGCTAACTAAAGGAATTGTTTGGGGACTCCAGGAGACCAGAAGGGTATCCTGCAGCATCCTTGAAAGAGTGGAAGGAGGAGACTGCCCATCTGCAGAGAAGATTCATAAGTAGAGCACTCCACACCATGGAGGCTGGTGTCTATCTCAGGAACTATTCCATGGCTGGAATTGAAAGCTCCACTTCCCAAAAATGGGGGAGCAAGAGACAGTTGGGCACCAATTTCAGCCACTGATTAGTAAATTCGGTGGGCTACAGTATAATCCTAAGAACAGATAAAGTTTGAACTTGTCCAAATCAGAAAGAGGCTGGTAGTCACCAATCTAACTCTGTACCTGACATGAGGGGAAGGGTGGCTGACTGAAAATCACAGTGCTGGTAGGGATTGACTTCTTTCCATCTAGATCAGATTGCAGCTCTATCCTAAGCCCCAGGCCCACCTTGGGCAGGGAGGAAGCTAAGGGAGAGCTGTGCCAGCCTCTCCAGGAAATAACAGTCCATAACATGGAGACCGGTGATCATCCTACTTTGGCAATGCAAGCCACCCCAAGAGCTATTCTTTGGCAGGAATTGGAACCTCCATTTCCCAAAAACAGGGGAGGAAGAGATGGCTGGCCAACAATGGCAGCCACTGATTGGTCAGTTTGGCTGGCTAAAATATAACCCTTAGAAGAGCTAATCTTTGAGCCTGTCCAAGTCAGAAGGAGACTGGTAGCCACCATTTTGATGCTACCCCATGAGGGGAAGCCAGGCAGAATGAAAATCACAGTGACAGTTGAGAATGATTTCTTTAACCCAGATTGGCCTGCAGCCTTAGCCTAGTCTTCAGCCCCACCTCTAGCAAAGAGGAAGATGGTGGACCCTGAAACAGCCTATCCAGTTAACTGCAGGTACATTCAGCTGGTACAGACTGAATAATTGGAAGTCTACTGGGGCAACTGCAGTCATCTTGGACCTGCACTGCATAGATTGCTGCCCACATCTGCACTCCATCCCTACCCCCAAGCAAGGGAGAAAGTGGCATGAACCTCCATCAATCTCTCTGGGCAACTACAGTCTAGGCATGTATGTCATGGATTATTCCACACAGCTGTGGCTCTCTCCCTATCCCTGGCAAAGGAGAAAGTTGGTAGAAACTTCATGGTCCTTGGGGCACTGAGAGCAGTTTGAGCCTCCACAGCTTATAACACCAACTACATCCTTGGCTCCTACTACAAAACCAGAAGAGAGAAAGGGCAGGAAGCCCTAAACTAAAGAAAGAAACTGCACTAAGAATAAATACATCTACCAAGCCAAGTGCTGACACCAACAAAAAATTATAATTCACACCAAGAAATAGGAGGATATGGCCCAGTTAAAGGAACAAGATAAGCCTCCAGATGACAGGAAGGAGTTGAGACAACTAATCATAGATGTTTGAATAAATCTCCTTAATAAATTCAATGAGATAGCTAAATAAAATAAGGATATTAAGAAGACATTGGATGAGCACAAAGAAGAATTTGAAAATATACTTTGAAAAATAGCAGATATGGGAATGCAAGGTGCAATAAATGAAAATAAAAATACACTGGAATCATATAATAGCAGATCTGAGGAGGCAGATGGAAAGGTTTGTGAGCTTGAAGAAATGGTCTCTGAAAGTGAACATACAAAAGAACAGATGAAGAAAAGATTTGAAAAACTTGAACAAGGTTTTAGGGAACTAAATGACAGCAAGTGTTGTGCAAACATACGTGCCATGGGTGTCCCAGAAAGGGAAGATGAGGGAAAAAGGGAAGAAGGAATATCTGAAGAAATAATGGTAGAAAATTTTCCAACCCTATTGAAGGACATAGATAGCCATGCCCAAGAAGCACGACGTAGTCCCATCTGAAAAAATCTTAATAGACCAACCACAAGACACATACTAATCAGAATATCAAGACAAAGAGAGAATTCTGAAAACATCAAGAGAAAAACCATGCATAACATATAAGGGATACCCAGTAAGATTAAGTGCTGATTTCTCACCAGAAATCATGGATGGAAGAAGACAATGGTATGATATATTTAAAATACTGCAAGAGTAAAATTTCCAACCAAGGATCTTATATCAGGCAAGATTGTCTTTCAAAATTGAGGGTTAGTTTAGTATATTCATGGATAAACAGAAACTGAGAAAGTTTGTAACCAAGAGACCTGCTTTGCAAGAACTACTAAAGGGTGTGCTACAGCCTGAAAAGAAAAGACAGGAGAGAGAGGCTTGGAAGAGAGTATAGAGATGAAGATTATATCAATAAGAATAACTAAACTGAAAGTGTCAAAAGAGTGGTGAAAATAAACTATGACATATAAAACCCAAATATTTAGGAATAAACTTAACCAAAGATATAAAGCATTTGTATTCAGGAGACTACAATTCATTGTTAAAAGAAATTTTTATAAGTCTTAAATAATTGGAAGAACATTCCATACCAATGGACTGGAAGAATAAATATTATTAAGTTGTCCATTTGACTCAAATTTATATACTGATTCAATGCAATTCTGATAAAAATTCCACCAGCATTTTTAAATAAATGGAAAACATGATTATCAAATTTATTTGGAAGGGTAAGGGGTTCTGAATAGCCAGAAACATCTTATAAAGGAAAAAAACAAAGTTGGAAGACTCTTATTTCCAGACTTTAAATCATATTTCCAAGCTACAGTGGTAAAAACAGCATGGTACTGACATAAAGACAGGCACAAAGAACAATAGAACTGAACTGATGGTTCAGACACAGACCCTCACATGTATGGTTAAGTGATTTTTTACTAGAGCATCAAACCCACCCAGCTCAGTAAGAACAGTCTATTCAACAAATGGTGCTGAGAAAACTGGATATCCATAGCAAAAGAAGGAAAGAGGACCCCTACCTCACACCTTATACAAAAATTAACTCAAAATGAATTTAAAAACCTAAATATAAAAGCAAGAACCATAAAGCTTCTGGAAGACAGTGTAGGAAAATATCATCAAGACCTGGTGGTAGGTGGTGGATTCTTGAAGGAGATAAGAGGAGGACTGAGATGGACTACTGATATTGGATGTAGAAGTTTTAATTAGCTTTACTCTAAAAGTATGGAAATGTACAGTGTTGATGGTAACACATTATAGTGAGTAACAGCTGGTTTATAAATGGGGATGTGGCTAAAAATGATAGTCTAGGGATGTAAATGCCAATTGACATAAAGCTAGAGAATACTCTAGGGACTGAATAGCACAGTAAACCCAGATGTGGATGAGAATTGTGGTTGATGGTACAGATGCAAGAGTGTCCTTTGTGAGCTAGAGCAGGTTTACATCACTATTGCAGGGTGGTGGGAATGTGAGGAAGCATGGGGAAAAATACAACTGGAGTGAACTATGGAGTGTGATTTACAGTAATAATGTAATAATCCTACATCTAAGCCAAAGATGTAATGCATTGGTAATGGGGGAGTATGGAAAATGTAGGCCAAATATACACTATGGATCTGGTAATAATTGGATGATATTATTTCATAATCTGTAACAAATGTTCCACCATGGTGTGGTGTGTTGATAGAGGGGTGTTGTTTGGGAATTCTGCACATGTGCATGATTGTTTTGTAAGTTTACACCTTCTGTCATAAAAATATATTTTAAAAATAATAATAGTGTGGGTTGGGAGGAAATACACCAAATGTAAGATAAGGACTGTAATTAGCAGTAAGAGTTTAATAATATTCTTTCATAACTTGTAGCAAGGTCTCATGACAAGGCAGGGTGTTGATGGAGGTATGATGTGTGGGACCCCTGTATGATGTTGAACTTTGTAAGTTCACAACTTTTACTATACACTTATTGTTAATGTATGTTCATGTATAAATGATATAATAATAATAGTGTGGGTTGGAGAAAATACTTTAGTTAATATTTTGAGGATGCTCATTAATCACTAGATAAAAATGTTTAACAATTCAAGTTATTGGTGGTAGGATGAGGAATGAAAGGCCTGTCTGATGTTATGTATATTTGTTTTGTAAGGTCACAACTATTTCTATAGATTTATCATTTATGTATGTTCTTGTATGAGTGATATACTTCAATAAATTTTTAAAAAATCTATATATAAAAGCCAAGACCATAAAGACCTTGGAAGACAATGTAGGGAAGCATCTACAGGTCCTTGTAATAGGAAATGTTTTCATAAACCTCACACCCAAAGCATGAGCAGTGAATAAAAATAAATGGAATGACCTCAAGATTAAATTTGTTTGCACCTCAATGTTGTTATCAAGAAAGTAAAAAGGCAGCCTACCCAATGGAGAAAATTTTTGAAAGTCATTTTTAAGATGATGGTTTCTTTTCCCTGGGGCCTCATGAGGACCCACACTTTCCACAAGCTTGCCCAATGGCCAATTTCTTGGCTTCAACCTCATTAAGCATTTGAGTTGTGAAGGAGCTTCAAACCTCACCCTCCAAGTACCTTGGGGTAATGGTCACACCTCCCTGACTTTAGGCATAAAGACTTAGAGCCCTAGTACTGTGAACTGAAGACAACATTCTCCCAAACTTTTGGCATATAAACTCAACCCTCTCAGAATAATGAGTTGGTGACCTGGCCTTCCATAATCCATGTAGGATAGGTCCACACCTCTCAGACCTATGGGATGGCAACCTTAACTTCCCTAATCCTTGTGGAAGGTTTTCCACCCTCTCATTACCCTGGCATGGCAAAACTCTCCCTGGACAGTTGGTGGGAACATCCCCCCTCTTCAACATCTTGGACAAACTCACCTCCTCTTGGTCCAAGGCAATGTCTTAATTCCAGATCTCAGCTTCAATGGTTTAGCTCTTAAAATTTTTCCCCTTCCATATCTCCCCTACATGCCCTTTTTTTGTCTATGCTGACAGTGATTTTGTTCATCCAGCTCTTTCAAAAAGCTGTTTGGCTTAACATGCAAGAAGCAGGAGTCCAAGACATCAGACAGTAAGACTTTCCACAAATCTTTCCTACATAACTGCATTTTCAATACTGATTTACAAATTCCAAGTTTATTTAAGTCCTCAACTGGGGCACTATCATCTGGGGGCTTGATTTCCAGAGCCTTGTAATTTTCAGAGTCAGTTTCTGTTTCCTTTGGGCTCAACAGTTCAGTTCTCTTCTTATCTCTCTCATCTAGCATTTTACTCTAAGTTGCAAGAAGAAGCCAAGTCAATTCTCTGAGATTAGTTTGAAAATTTCAGCTAAATGCCCAGGCACACCTTTTACAAATCTACCTTCCATAAAACACCAGGAGTTAATCTTGGTTAGTTCTCTGCAACTTTAAAACACAGATTTCATTTCCTCCAGTTTCTAATATTAGTTTAATCCTTTATTTCTAAGGACTCATAAAAATATCTTCAGGGAAATGGACATGGATCAAGTGCTTGGGCTCCCATCTACCATATAGAAAGTCCAGGGTTCAATTCCCATGGTCTCCTGCAGAAAGGCAAGTTAGCCTACATGATGAGCTAGCCCCAGTGGAGAGCTGGCCTTTGTGGAGTGCTGGCCCATACAGGATTCTGGCTCATGCAGGAGTGTTGGGCTACATAAGAGTGCAGGCCTGCACTGGAGTGCTGACTCACAAGAAGTGCTAGCCCACATGGAGAGCTGGTGTAGCAAGATGACACAACTAAAGAAGACAGAGATGAGAGACAATAAGAGATGCACCAGACCAGGGATCTGAGGTGGCACAAGAGATTGAGTGTCTCTCTCCCACTCCAGAAGGTCCCAGGATCAGTTTCTGGTGCCAGATAAAGAGAAGACAAGCAGACACCAGAAGAACATAGAGAGAGTGGTAGCAAGCACAAAACAACAAGAGAGGGGGAGAAATAAAATAAATAAATCTTTTTTAAAAAAGTCTTTTCAAAGCAATCTAGGCCTTTTCCATCAAGCATCTCACCACTCTTCCAAAAAATATCCCTTACCCATTTATAAAGGCATTTGAGCATTTTGTTAATTGCAAAAGCACAACCCCACTCTCTGGTATCAAATTCTGTATCAGACAGTCAAATGGGTGCTGATACAAAATACCAGAAATCTGTTGGCTTTTATAAAGGATATTTGGGGTAGAAGCTTACAACTACCATGCCATTATGCATGTTACTTCCCTCGCCAAAGCCTGTGCCACTTGTTGGAAAAGATGGCTTCCAATGTCAGCAAAGGTTCAGGCTTCCTCTTACCCTTAAAGCTCCATGGTCCCAGCTTTTTCTGATATAAGCTATAGTAATTCTCATCTCTCTCCCAGGGCTCATTGGTCTCTGTGCTGAGCTGCTCTGCTCTTCCCACAAGGCCAGCTATAAAGTATCAAGCAAAAAGCTCATCTCTCTTCCTGGGAACCTTGCCATGACTAATGGTGTGTTTTCTCTTTCCTCATCTATCTGCTTCTCTGTGTATTTACTTCCTTGGGCTTCTACATTAAAAATCTTCCTGTCTACTCTGCCTTGTCATTTTCTCTGTGAGTCCCTGCCTACCTAGGGAGCAGAGACTTGGCATCCTACTAATGTAGCCCAATCAAAGCCCTAGTCATAACTTAATCAAGTAAAATTGAAAATGATGAATTCAATACAATCTAAGGCTATCACTAGCCCAGAGGAACATACCAGTTCACAAACATAATAAGTATTTCCTTTTGGAATTCATCAATAATATGAAACTGTCACAGTATATATGTTAATTGTTAATTTCCTGGTTTTGATAGTTGCTGCTATCGATATGTGGCATGTTATCAAGAGGGACGCTGGGTGACAGGAACATCATATCTCTCTGTATTATTTTTGTGTCTTTTTCTGTGCATCTAAAATAATTTCTAAATAAAATATTTAAACCACATAGAAAAAATAAATAAAAACCTTTCCCAAGTAATTACTAAGTGTGATGGTTAGACTAATGTGACAATTTGGCCAGATAATGGTTCCCTGTTGTGTGGGCAAGGAAGCACTGGGCTAAATGTAGTACAACAGCATTTAATGGAATTTAATAATCAGTGAATTGATTGCATAGATGGCTTAGACATAGATTACATCTACAATCAACTAAGGATATTGCTGCCAGCAATTAGTGACTTCACATCCAATCAGTTGAAGGCCTATAAAAGAGAAGAAATTTCAGCATTCAGAGAGAAAATTCCCATCTTTACTTCAGACAACCAGATTCTCCTGGGGAACTCAGAACTTATTGAAGATCTTCACCAGAGGCCCTGTTTTGCACCCTGTCTTATGGAATTCAGACATGTGCATCCCCATGGTCACATGAGACAATTTTGTAAAATGTCATATTACTTACATAGTTATCCAGTTGGTCTGCTTCCCTAGAGTGCTGTGCCTAATACAGCTTGGAACTGGGAGTGGTACTTAAGAAAGAGAGTCTTAAAATGTGATTTCTGAATTGGTTCTGGGACTTTTGCAATTGGCTCTCTACTCTGATTAGATTTGAGGGCATTAATGACTCTCCAATAATTAAGAGGCCACTGCCTGTCCATAGTGTAAGTTGAAATAGAGATGTGCAAAATATTACTGCTGGATATGACTTCTTTCCTTATAAGAGGCAAGGTCATGGGTGAGAGTGCTTTTTAACACATTATCAGAGTTTTGTGGAGTAAAAAGTTACAATGAAGTTAACTGGCTGTGCCTAAATACACTGGATACAGTTACAAATGAAAGAGATGAGCTGAAGGCTTCAAATTTGCAACTCATGGACAATATCAGTGGTGTGAGTTTGATGAGATTGGAATGCTAGAATGGATTCACCATTTAAGGCCTGCCCACCCAGCCCAGGAATGTCCAGAGGACACATCTTTCTCCATGACTGTGAGGAATAAATTATGAAACTAACTCCATCTTCCCTGAAGATGTCTGTGGTTGCTATTATCTGTAAGTCAGATGTTACTATGGTAACTGCTGTCATAGAAATAAAATCCTTAAATCCTATAGGGATTATCAGATCCTAGGCTGGTAGAAGCCAAATAGCAGCACTTAATTGCCAAAGACAAGGTGGGCATGGCTACCAAACTTAAAGGCAGACTGAAAGCAGCAATCAAAAGAATCTGAGTCACATAGAGGTATGGCATTGGCTAATAGATCATAGGGTAACTAGAAGTAAAATAGATGGGCAGTCTAATAAATGCCTACTTGAGCTGTATGAGCAGCTCAATGCCCATGGTCACCACTACTGTCAAATTACCCTGTTTTTTCCCACCTCACAGGTATCACCTCTTGGAGAATTCGATATAATCAGTTGATTGAGGAAGAGAAAATGTGGGATTAGTATATACAGATGTTTCTACATGATAGGCAGATTCCACCTGAAGGTGGACAGTAGCAGCACATCAGCCTCTTTCTGGGATGTCCTTGAAAAACAGTGGTGAAATCGTCCCAGTGGACAGAATCTTGAGGACTGCACCTGGTTGTTCAATTTGCTTAGATGGAGAAATGGCTGGAGGAGCATTTATACACTGTTTCATTAGCTGTTGTCAATGGTTTGACTGGATTATCAAGGACTTGGAAGGAACATGACTGGAAAATTGTTGAAAAACTGGTCTGGGGAAGACTTATGTGGATAGACTTTTATGAGTGGGCAAAAAACACAAAAATAAGGCTCAAGGCAATATGGCATCGGTTTAGGTGTGCAGTTACTGGCTCTGAAGCAGAGGATGGCTGATTGGGGATGGGAGCATGCCAGGGTGGTCTTTCCTGGGAGCCTGGGGGATGGAGGTCTTAGGTGCATTGGTCTGGAGGCAACTGGAATGTGAGTTGGACTGCTCAACATAAAATCATGAGTTCTTTACTCCCCAGTCTCCATGAGTCTATTTGGGGTCCCCTCACAGGAGGGGGTGGTCTAGAAGAGGCGTTCTTTAAGAACCCTTATTACATCAAAAAAAAATATATAGAGAAACTTATTGACTTGCTTTAATTGCTAAACTCTGCCTCAAAGCCTGAAGAGAGAAGGCTGCAGGGCAATTGATTAATAAACACAGGCTGAGAGTCTCCACAAGGGCCCAAAAGGAAAGCTGTTTTTCCTTAGCTTTGACTGCATGCTTGTATGCTTCTTACCTCTACTCTCTCCTCTTTGTTTTTTTTTTTAATTAGGTGCTGATAGCTTTTTTCTTCTTTGTTGGTCTTCTTCATCCTTGACTTTCCATCCACTGTGTATAGTGATTGTGACAGCCAACACTATCTCCTCTCTTTCCTTCATCTTTCTACCTTCAGCTTTCTGTTGTGGTTCTTACATTCCAGCTTTTTTCATTCACTCTCAACTTCACCATTTTTAACTCCTATCTTGTATATTCTGATCTCTTTTCTTTCTTTCTTTTTTTGTTACCTTTTTTCTTTCAGCCTTTTCTTTATTAGTTTTCTCTCTCCTCATCATTCTGGCCATATAAAACATGATATATTTTTCTCTATTTGATTCCCCATTCCATTATAGACACTCCAATTTTCCCCCTATCACTCTACACTATGTTACATGAGTTAAATATTCAATTTACTAAGTCTGATATGGCCCCTCTTCTAACTTTAATCAATAGTACTATTACCCCGTTTCCTTTCTTACCCCCTTCAATTGCACTGGTCCTAATCTTCTTCCTTCGAAGGAACATAGAAAAAAGCAAGGAAATACAGCAAGGGGAAGAAAGTTTCAATGGGAAAACTTAATACACACACCAAACTACAAGCTAAATAAAACTCTAGAGCAGAGAGAGAAACTAATCAAAGGAATAAACCCATCAAGATAAAATGACAACCAAATTGCAACAAAAAATTACATGACATACTGAGGAACTGGAAGACATGGACCATTCTAGAAAACAAACCAAAAACCAGAAAGAGATACAGAACATAGAACAACTAATGAAGATGTCCAAAAAAATATCATGGACAAACTTCATGAATTGAAGGTAGAGATTAAGGATGTTAAGAAGACACTGGGAGCACATACTGAAGAAGTTGTAAACATACATAAAAAGATAATGGATACAATGTCGATGACTAGCATAATCCAAGACATCAAAAAGATGATGGATTCACATAACAGTAGATTTGAACAGACAGAAGAAAGAATTAGCGATGTAGAAGACAGTACATCTGAAATCAGATAGTAGAAGAGATAGATAAAAAGATAGAAAAAATCCAGCAGGAAATCAGGAATTTAACCAAGAACACAAAATGGACAAACATATGTATTGTAGGCATCCCAGAAGGAGAAGATGGGAAAGGGGACAGAAGGAGTTTTGAAGAAAATAATGACTGAAAACTTTCCAACCCTAATGAGGGAGTTGGATGTACATATCCAGGAAGCACAGAACACTACAAACAGTATAAATCCCAACAGGCCAACTCAAAGACATATACTTGTCAAAAGTATTTCCAATGCTCAAGACAAAGAGAAAATACTCAAGGCAGCAAGAGAAAAGAGAACCATCACATACCAGAGAAGCACAATAAAATTAAGTGCTGACTTCTCAGCTGAAACCATGGAGACAAGAAGGCATTGGTATGACATAGTCAAGGTACTAAAAGAGAAAAAACTTCCAACCATGAATTCTCTATCCAGCAAAGCTGGCATTCATAAATCTCGGAGAGTTCAAAATATTCACAGATAAACAGATTTAGGGACTATGCCAATAGTCCTTATGATCCTATAATTAGAAAGCCCGAGAAATCTACAATAAAGCTGCTAAAACTTATACAGGAGTTCAGTGATGTTGCAGGACATAAGATCAATGCTGAAAAATCAGTAGCATTTCTGTAAACCAACAATGAACAATCTGAGGAGGAAATCAAGAAAAAAAATACCATTTAGAATAGTGACAAAAAGAATCACATATCTAGAAATAAATTTAACTAATAAGGTAGAGAACTTATATGCAGTAAACTACACATTTTGATGAAGGAATTCAAAGACTTAAAAAAATGGAAGATTATCCCTTGTTCATGGATAGGAATAATAAATATCATAATGATGTCAATCCTACCAAAACTAATCTACAGATTTAATACAATACAATAAAAATTAACTCTGTGTTTTTCAAGGAATTGGAAAAATTAACTATGAAATTTATTTGGAAAGGTAAAAAGCCCCGAATTGCCAAAGAGATATTGAAAAAAATGAAGTCAGAGTTATCACACTACCTCACTTCAAAACATACTACAAAGCCACAGTGGTGAAAACTGCATGGTATTGGCACAAGGATAGACACATTGACCAGTCGAACAGAATTGAGAGTTCTGATATAGAGCATTGCATATACAGTCAACAGATATTTGACAAGGCCACCAAGCCTACTCAGTGTGGAGAGAATGACCTCTTCAACAAGTGGTACATGGAGAACTGGATATCCATAGGCAAGAGAATGAGAGAGGAACACCATCTCACACTCTGTATGAAAAATAACTCAAGGTGGATCAAAGATCTAAATATAAGAGCCCAGGAAATAAAAACCTTGGAGGATAATGTAGAGAAGCATTTACAGGACCTTCTAATAGGAAATGGTTTCATGGACTTCACACCCAAAGCATAAGCAGAAAAAGAAAAAATAGATAAATGGGTTCTCCTCAAAATTAAAACCTTCTGCACCTCAAAGGATGTTATCAAGAGAATAAAAAAGCAACCTACCCAATGGGAGAAAATATTTGGCAACCATATGTCTGATAGAAGCCTAATATCTTGCATATATAAAGAGATCCTATACCTCGAAAATAAAAAGACTAACAACCCTTTTTAAAAATGTGCAAGTGACCTAAAATGACAGTTCTCCAAGGAAGAAATACAAATGGCTAAAAGGCACATGAAAAAATGCTCGGCATCTCTGCTTATTAGAGAAATACAAATCAAAACTACAAAGAGATAGCATTTTACACCCATTACGATCACGGCTATTAAAAAAAACTGCAGACTATAAATGTTGTAGAAGTTTTGGAGGAATGGGAACTCTTATGCACTGCTGGTGGGATTGTGGATTGGTCCAGCCACTGTGGAGGACAGTATGGTGGTTCCTCAAAAAACTAAATATAGATCTTCCACATGCTCCAGTGATTCCACTGCTGGGTATATACCCAGAAAAATTGAAAGCAAAGACACAAACAGATATATCTACACCAATGTTCATAGCAGCATTGTTCACAATGCTAGAAGTTGGAATCAACCCAGGTGCCCAAGTACAGATGAATAGATAAAATGTGGTACATACATACAATGGAATACTACTCAGCAGTAAGAAGGAATATAGTGCTAACACATGTGATAATATGGATGAATCTTGAAGACCTGATGTTGAATGAAACAAGCCAGACACTGAAGGATGAGCTGTACATGACCTCACTGATATGAATTAAGGAAATTGAGCAGTCCCTGAGAACTAGGGTCTGAAAGATAGGTATATAAGAAAGAGAAAGAGGAGAGAAAGTTGTGGGACATCATCCATAGGGATGTAATCTGTGGTGAGGTGAAGGAGTGTGGTTGCATGTTGGGGGGATGGGGCAGTGGGTGGTGATATTGTTGGGTTTTTTGGTGCAGGGTTGTTGGCTTGGAGGAATGGGAGGGGCAGGTTGGAGAGCCCAGTATGCTTTGGGTTGGTGGAGAGGGCCAGATGAACACTTGGGTCTTGTGCATGAGGGTTTGTGACCAAAGAGATGGGAGTGCTCTTGTCACAGTGTGGAGGGGAGGTGTTGCAGCTTGGAGGTGCTGGTTGGGGGGCATTCAGTGGGACATATCTGGGGGGGCCTAGGTAGTGTGCGTGGTGGCAAAGCCCAAAATGTGTATTTCTATTACAGGTGATGTGCCACACTGATGGAGGAAGCATATGTGGGAGGTTTTGGGAGGTGTGGTAGGTGGGGCATATGGGTACTCCTAAAATTTCTGTGTAACATTTATGTAAATTGATGTACCCTAAAAATAAAAATTTAAAAAAACACAAATATTTTTGTTTCCCATGTGAATGTTCACCAGAGTGACTTCAGCAGAGGAAGATTTCAATAATCACGTTGATAAGGTAATGCACTCTGTGAGGAGCACTCAGCTTCTTTCCCCTTTCTCTCCTGTCATTGTCCAATTGGCACATCAACAAAGTGCTCATGGTCGTAGGGATGGAGGTTATGCATGGGCTCAGCAACATGGACTTGCCCTCTCCAAGGTTGACTTGTCTACAGTCATTGCTGAGTATCCAGTCTGGCAGCTGCAGACCCACACTCAGCCCCTGATATGGCACTATTCCCTGAGGTGATCAGCCTGCTACCTAGTAGCAAGTTGATTGCAATGGACCACTTCCATTAAGGAAGGGGCAGTGATCTTTTTTTAGCATGATTCGATTCACAGTCCAGATGTGAGTTTCCCTTCCCTGCATCAATGCTTCTTTCAAAGTTACCAATCATGTACTTACCAAATGTTTTATCTACTGCCATGGTATTCCACACAGCATTGCTTCTGATCAAAGAATGCTCTACACTGCAACTGATGTGTGGGAACAGGCATATGATCATAGAATTCACTGGTCTTACCTTGTTCCCCATCATCCTGAAGAAGGAGGATTGGTAGAATTTTGGAATGTCCTTTTGTAGACTCAATTATGATGCCAACTAGGTGTCAATACCTTGCAGGACTGGAGCAGTGTTCTCCAGGGGCCTGTGTATGTTCTAAATCAGCAACCACTCTATGGTTCTGTTTCTCCCATAGACAGGATACATGGATCCAGGAAACAAAAGGAGGAAATGGAAGTGGCACCTCTCATTAGTACCCTAGTGTTCCCCCAGGAAAATTCTTGCTTCCTGTCTCTGCAACCTTAAGCTCTGCTGGTCTACAGGACTTAGTTCCAAAAGGACTGTTGATACCACCAGGGAACACAACAACAGTTCCACTGAACTGGAAGTTAAGACTGCCACCTGGCCTCTTTGTTCTCCTAGTGCCACTGAATCAGTAGGCAAGGAAGGGAATTACTGTACTGGATGGGGTAATTGATCCTGACAATCAAGAGGAAATAGGTCTGCACCTACACAATGGTGGTAAAGAGGAGATTGCCTGGAATAAAGGGGATCCCCTAGGGTGTCTCTTTTTACTGCCATGCCCTGTGATTAAAGTCAATGGAAAATTGAAAAAATCCAGTACAGACAGGACTAACAATGGCCTGGAATCTTCTGGAGTGAATGTTTTGAGTCACCCCACCAGGCAATGAACTACATCCAGCTGTGGTGCTTCCTGAGAGCAAAGGGAACATGGAATGGGTAGTGGAAGAAAGTAGTGGTAAGTATGAATTTTGTCCACATGACCAGTGTACTAGTCAGGCAAAGTGGCACTGATGTAAAGTACCAGAAATATGTTGTCATTTATAAAGGGTATTTATTTGGAGTACAAACTTACAGTAACAAGGCCCTAATAAGACAAGCTCAAGGTACCATGAGAGGGACTTCCTTATGCAAAGTCTGTTGCCACTTGTTGAAAAAAATGGCAGGTAATGTCTATGAGTGTTTACACTTCCTCTTCCCTCTTAAGGCTCGATGGTTCCAGCTTTTTCTGATAACAGCTGTAGGCTGGCATAAGGGTCATCTCTCTCTCTAGGTCTCATTCCTTTCTGGGCTCAGCTGCTCTGTTCTCTTCAAAAGGTCAGTACTGGACTATCAGGCTCATCTCTCCTCCTAGGGACACTGCCATGTCTAATGAACTGTCTCCATTCTTCTGTGTTCTTCTCTTGTGTATCTACTTTCATGTCCTTGATTGAGCATCCATTTCTATAGCCCAAGGGAGCAGTGACTCAACCCTGCATGCCCAAATAACATGGTTGAATTAAAGCCTTAATCTTGACTTAATAAAGTAAAAGTGAAACCTCTGAATTTAACACAATCAAAGGGATATCATGTCCAGAGGAAAAGAACAGTTTAAAAACATAATCAATATCTCTTTTGGAATTCATAAATAATGTCAAACTGCCACAAATTGTTACAGACATGAGGACTGTAATGGTCATGAATATTACTTCCTTGTTTTATTACTATGCTTGTATATGAACATGAAATGAATATCTTTGTTTTCTTCCCTAATCTTTCCCTTTATTTGATGACATAAATTGTATTAGTTTCAACTCATAGTTTTTAAAGTTGTCAAGTTTAACCGTGAATATTACTCAAGAATGCACCCTATTCTAGAGAGATTTAGTGCAGTTCCAATTTTATGAAGCATAGTTAAGTATTGCTAGGCAGAAATATGTATGTATACACACACATATATCTCTCTGTTATTGTTATTTAGAATATAATTGTGATGGCTAGGCTAATGTGTCAAATCGGCCAGGTAATTGTGCCCAGCTGTTGGGTCCAGCAAGCCTGGGGCTAATTGCATCTGCATCAATCAGCAAGATTGGATGAAGAATGGATGACGCTGTTATCCATTCAGTTGACTGCTTATAAAAGGGAACTGATTTGAACATTCAGAGAGAATTTCCCAGCTCGTCCTTTGACAGCAAACTTCTCCCAGGAACTCATTAATGACCCTTCATCAGTCTTTCATCAGAGCAAACTCATCGAGGACCCTTCATCAGTCTTTCATCAGAGCCCCTGGCTTGCAGCCTGCCAGTGGAACCTGGACTTGTGTATCCCCATGGTCATGTGAGAGCCTCTTATAAAATCTTATATTTTTAACAGAGATCTCCTGTTGATTCTGTTTCCCGAGAGAAACCTGACTAGAACAGCTGGTACCGGGAGTGGTTCTTGAGGAACAGAGTCTTAAACATGGGATATCTGAGGTGGTTCTCTACT
>PVKH010004924.1:0-22719 GCA_004027955.1 Chaetophractus vellerosus | reverse complement strand
ACTTGGTCACTGCGCAGGCACGGCTTTCCCCGCTTGTGGGCGGCTTCTGCTTCCATCACGGCCGGCTTTTTCAGTTCGCGGGTGGCTGGCTGTGCTCGATTTGCAGGCGACCTGCCCTGCCCGTGGCGGCTCTTGCCTGTCCGTGGCAGCTTTTTGCCCTGCCCACAGCGGCTCCGGCCCGCCCATGGCGGCTTGCCATTCTCAAGGCGGTCTGCCCACTAGGAGAGGTCCCCGGGAACCGAACCCGGGTCCTCCCATGTGGTTTCCCAGCGAGCTCTTTATCCACTGAGCTATCTAGCCGGGCCCAAAAAATAGAACTTTTAAAGAAAAAAATAGCTCCAAATGATAGAAGTACATTATTAGTTGTGCTTCCTAAATCATGATGATCGATTTCCAAACCAACCTACCCATTATGCAAAGGTTTGTGTTAAAATTTGGATTGTAGATTTTATTTCTGTCTAATTCCATTTGATTGTTCTTGCAAACTAATGAAAACATTGAGATTTTTTAAAAATTACCGTACACTTTTATTTGAAAGACTTTTAAATAGATTAGAAATTTCCTTTTTTTACTTTTTAAAAATGTGTAGATATAAGAGTTTTTATAAGTGACACACATATCATTGTAGAAAACAAAATGAAATAGTAAAGGAAACAATTGCAAATAGTTATTTTCAAAGTCCAATGTCTTCATAAAATGAATTTTTAGTAATTGAAAACAAAACTTCTATTTTCTTATTCATATTTAGAAATGCCATCTGAATCTTAAAAAGAAAGATAAAACATGTTAAAAACATATTTGTTAAGTAGCATAGTACAACTAGTCATTTAACATGTAATTTTACTGATAGCTTACTCACATAAATACTAAGAGAAATTAAGATGTTCAGTTTTGCTATTTTCTTGTTTTCTTGTGCTTGCATTCACATCGGTTTCATTGCAAGAGTGCTCTTAACTCTTGTGCTGAATTTGAACATGTTGTATTAATTAAAACTAGGAAATAGAACCTGTAAATTACAAAAATCAGGATACACAAACTGCAAGATACTGAAAGCCAATAAATAAATGAGGGCACCATTGTTAGTGCCTTCACTTTGAGAAAAATCCCAAACTTCTTAGCTTACCATAAATGATAAATCATCTTATGATAGGATATGGGAGGGCACTAATGTCAATCCATGAATGAAATATTAATAAAGCTTAATATTTTTGTTATTTTCTTCTCAAGTGTGTGTGTGTGTGTGATATTTGTTTCTCTATTCCAATGCATAGGTGTTTACTCAACCTTGTGTGTATAAGCACCCAATTAAAAATCCACTGGTCTAGATTACTAAATAGTGAATCATTTCAAAATCCCAAAGGTAGAATATCTAAGCTATTAGTAAAATTAACTCAATTGTAAAATCCTAAGAATAATGAGTTTGCCTCATTAGTATCTCCAATTATACCTAATAATATACATTCTACACAGTAGGTCTTATTCAATATTGATTAATAAATTAATCATATAAATTGCTAAGTTATTTCCCAAATCATAGATTTTGAATAACTCACACAGAGGTTATGCATCTATTATTTTTAGTAATGCAAAACCTTTGTAGAAATCTACCCTTTACAGGAACAATTCCTTCAGCAGGTAAGCTAAGAAGCCTTTTAATTAATTCAAATGGATCTGCTTTTCTAAAAAGAGAACAGATATATCGCATTCTAAATGGATACCATTCACATTTTGATATAGTTGCCAACTGTGTTGGAATCACCTTGATCTATTGAATAAAAAATTTGGTGGTAGGGAACAATGATAAGCATGTTTAACAATCTCCTGTAGGATATTTTTAATCAGATTAAAGGTTTAGAAACACTGTTTCAAATGGCTTCATTATCATTTCAAATCAGAATTAACTATATTACTCACTTTTTAGGTGACAGAGCCAAAAGGAAACTCAACTCAAGCATTCTAAGCCTGGCATCTATGTTATTTTTTATTTATTTATTTATTTATTTATTTATTTATTTATTTATTTATTTATATTTATTTATTTTTAAAGAAGCTTTAGATTACATAAATGTAACATAAAAAGTATAATGGATTCACATAAGCCTCACTCTTCCCCTTCCCACAGTTTGCCACATTAACAACATCTTTCATTAATGTGGTACATTTGCTACAATTGATGAACACATATTGAGTCATTCCTACTAACCATGGACTATAGCTTACACTCTGCCCCCCATAATTTTATAGGCTATGAAAAAATGAATAATGGCCTCTATCTGTCACGCAGTGCCATGCAGGACAATTCCTATATCCCAAAAAATGCCCCCATTTTACACGCATTCTTTCCTCTCCCTCCCCTCAGAAACTCTGGTGGCCACTGCCTTTATATCAATGATATAAGTTCTTACATTACTAAAATAACAATGTCTATAATAGAATAATAATATACCTGTGTTAACCCTTGTCCATTCTCCAATATTGAGGATTTAGAGATGGTGATACCAACTCTGTTTCTAATTAGAGTGGGCTTAGATCCCTTGGGGTAGATGGATAGAACTATCTTGCTTGCAGTTGCAGACACTCTCTGTCTGCCTTGGGATGGGCATTGTCCATCATCATCTCCTTGTTAGTCTTCCTGGGTGAGTACTATGAACTGGGGAGTAGGTGTTGCAACTCCACTGAGATTCAGGGCTCTATCAGCACATAAACAGACCAAAGATTTAAGTCTCTGGGACATATATTTAACAAGTCTAATGCTAATTATAATTTCAAAAAAAGGGGGCAGAAGATCTATGTGTGGGGAAACTATAAATGAGTGTAACTCTGTTACATTGGAGAGCATTAATTGCAAAGTAAGGCCCACTGACAGGGTACCAAATTCCTGAGCCTGTCTTCCCTGCTTACAGTGTCTAGATATCTCTAGAGCCCTAGGAGCCCCACTATTTGAGGCCCTGTTTACTGTGGCAGTCAGTGAGATCCTGCTGAGGCATGCATATGCCTAACCTCTCTGGAATGACCTCCCAACTCACTTTGAAATTTTTTAACCATAAAAACACATTTGTATTTACCATTTCCCTCTTTTGGTCAAGGTCTTTTTCCAGATGCATTGCTACTTGACTCTTGGTAATGATCCCTCGGTGCCAGGGAGACTTATCCCTGTGAGTCATGTCCCATGTCGGTGGGGGAAGTAATACATTTATATGCTGAGTTTGGCTTAGAGAGAGGCCACATTTGAGTAACAAGGAGGCTTTCAGAATGTAACTCTTAGGCAATATATAATACTAGGCTATGTTTCAATTTCACAAAAAAAGTTTCCTAATTACAATCATCAATATCAAGGGCCAGGTCTAATGGTCTGTCTTCCTTCACTAGGCACTGCCCATGGACTCAGGTGATTCTTGTGATTCTATTAGAAAGTGTAGCATGAATCCCCAGGAAGGGAATTCAATATTCTTTTGGTTATTGTGTGGATCTCCACTCAACGGGACAATGCCCCACGAACATTTGAACATATTCATGTGCCTTAGAGGCATGTCCCAGGTACACCCCTCTCTACACATCCCCCCATCACCAACAACCTGAACCAGTGACCCTCGCCTGCCACAGTTGTGGCTCTTGTGATCCAAAACCTCTCCAAAAACAAAGCCAAGAAAATAACCAAATAAAATTAATAATAAAATAAAATAATAATTTAAAAAATAAATAAAATACAAAAGTTTTAAAATTTGAAATAAAATAAAAAATTTTATACTTTGTGTCTTTCATCACTGTAAGATCTGTTATCTTGTATGTACAATGACAATTTCTTCTGAATTTTCTCCCAATGTCTTATTTTTTTCCTTTTACCTTCAAAGAAGCTTTAGGTTATAGAAAAGTCACATACAGATTGCCATATACTCAATGCCCTCCCTCTTTCCCACTCTCCCCTATTAATAACATTGTACACGTGAATGGTACATTTATTACAACTGATGGATGAATATTGAAACATTGTTACTAACTATGGTCAATGGTTTACATTATAGTGTACATTTTGCAAGGCACACTTTTATAGGTTTTGACAAGATTTAAAATGGTCTATATCCATTATTGCAAGATCATGCAGAGCAATTCTAATGCCCTATTTATCTCTCCCCTTTCCCTCAGAAGCTATAGTATCTATGATAAGGGTAGAAGGGTGTGGTTCGGCATCTATGTTTAAATCACTGTTATACAGTCTCATGACTGACTCAATCTAGCATCCCTGCCTCACAAAGATTTGTATTTCCTTCTCTTAAATTATACCAAGTGTTTCTGTTATCTCAACTGCCCTTATCCTGGACAAGCATTAGGTCTTGTTCAAAATTAAGTAATCCACCAAAATGTTGCATGAAGTACATTGAATTAGGAATATTTTTTAAAGCAATCCAATGTGGACCCTTTAAGCTTGATCTGAAGGTACGTCCTATGTTCATTGGTTAAACATTCTCATAATACAGTAATATTACTTATCAGGTTTTCCTACACAACTAACAAATTTTATGGTTTGTTCTGTTTGTTAAACAAGTTGTTGTAAATGTTTTAGTGTTCTGTTTCAAAAACCTCTTGGAATCTGGTTTAGTTTATGACAAAATGATAATGCAGTGTGATGTCCAAGAAGAATTTTGATTTGATCTTGCTCTCAAGAGGGCAGGGATGTTCAGAATTTGAACCAGATGCAGAGAAGTCAAAGCAACAACAGCAGAGCTCTCTCCTAAGCTTCAATTTCAAACATAAAATATAATGCCTGCATTAATCTATGATCATTTTATTCTTGTGTGCTCACCTGCATCAGCTATCAACAAAGATGATCTTTCCTGGCCTCACATCATTTGTTGTCATCACTCCTTTCAGATTCTTTGTTGCCTTCAAATTTAAGCTTTTCTTTATATCATGCTATTGTAGCATGTTATGTTATATCGTATTTGAGATTATAACAATCTATTATCCCTTGGTGACTTCCAAATTGTCAAAATGACAACAACTTTAAGCAAATTAATTTTTTCTGATTTTCATGGAGGAGAGGCTAAACCAGTTCCCAACAAATGATAGTTGATTACTTTATAATAGAATAAATGATAAAATGATCTACTTTGAGCTAATATTGTTTGACAAATGATAGTTGATTAATTATTAATAGAATAAATGATAAAATGATCCATTTGGAGTTAATATTCCTTGATTGCTCCTCTGTGTAAGATAGGCATCTTTCCCATAAAGATTTGAATGAAATCTTCCTAAATTTGTAGCATAAATTAGACAAATAAATAAGTTGATGAAAATTTGATAAATGAGTGGAATATTTGCCTAATGCCTAGTGAGAGAGAATCTGGGAAATTTATATTAGTGTCTGCCTAGATAAATGAAGAAAATATCTTGTATATCTTGTTTCTAAGAGTATTCTTTACATTGATGTCATATTGGTGAGTGTTTTTATTAAATTTATATTGTGGTAACAAAAATTTCCCATTTTGAGCACTATGACATTTAAAATTCAGTAATATTAATTATATCCACAATATTGTGTTACAATATCACCATCCATTACCAATACTTCTTCATCAACACAAAAAGAAAACTTGTATATACATCAAGCAATAACTCCACACTTCCACCACAACTTCCCAGTCCCCGGTTACTTGTATCTACTCTCTGTCTCTATGTACTTGCTTATTAGAGGTATAAGTAAAATCATACATATTTGTCCTTTAGTATCTGACTTATTTTACTCAACATGATGTCTTCCAGGTTCATCCATGTTATAACATGTATCAGAATTTCATTGCTTTTCATGGCTGAATAATATTCCATTGTATATTGTTTTAATTTGGTAAATGCTGCCCAAAAAATATACCAGAAATGGGTTGGCTTTTACAATAGAGATGTATTAGGTTAAAAGTTTACAGTTCTGGGGCTGGCCGTATAGCCCAGTGGATAGGGTGTCAGTACACCACATGGGAGGCCCCGGGTTTGGTTCCCGGGGACCTCTCCGAACGTGCAGACCACCTGAGAAGGCAAAGCCGCCTTGAGTGGGGCAGAGCCGCTGTGGGCAGGGCAAAAAGCCACCACAGGCCGGGCAAAGCCGCCACGGGCAGGGCAAAAGCTGCCATGGGCAGGGCGACCTGCCTGCGAACAGAGCAAAAGCCACCCGTGAATGGAGCAAAAAAGCCACCTGGGAACAGAAGCAGACCTGCCCACAAGCAGGGCAAGCCACCTGCGCAGTGAGCTAACTCAGCGCGTCACCGCAGCGGGGGGAGATAAAGCAGACATAGAAGAACACAAAAAATGAACACACAGCAAGAGCAAGCAGAAAAGAGGAGGGATATGTAATTACCAAAAAAAAAAGTTTACAGTTCTGAGACTGTGGAAGTGTCCAAATCAAGTCATCATCAAGAGATGCTGTCTCAACAAGTTGTAGCCATGAGCATTCAGGCCCAGGGCCAGGCATAATGGTGTTTCTGCCGTTCTCTGCTTTCTTCTCCAGGCTTACTTTCTTCTCAAGTTGGTGATCAAGTGTATGGCTCATCTCTCCCTTCTCCTCTGGGCCTCATCTTTTTCAGCCTCTCAAGGGGGCTCTTTCTATCCCTCTGTACTCTGCTGATTCCAGCTTCTGGCCTCCAGGACTTCTCTCTCAGCCTTTCGGTGTTTCTATCTCTACACCTTTTTTCTGTCTGAGGCTTTTATTCCTCTGTTTATAAAGGACTACAATAATAGAATTAAGACCCACCCTGGGTCATGCCCTACTGACATGATCTAATCAAAAGGCCTTATCTACAATAGGTTTACACACACAGGAATGGATTAGCTCTAAGGGCATATCTTCTGGGATCTACCCAGGTTCAAACTGCAACATAGCTAGTTGTCATATTTTTTATCCATCATCTGTTGATGGATATTGGGGTTACCTCATCTTTTGGCTATTGTGAATATGCTGTTATAACCATTGATGTACATAGATCTCTTTGAAACCCTGCTTTCAATTATTTTGTATAGGTACCTAGAAGTGGAACTGCTGTTTCATATGGTAATTTTATGTTTAACTTTCTGAGTTACTGCCAAACTGGTTTCCACAGTGGCTAGACCACTTTATATTCCCATCAACAGTGTTTGAGGGTTCCTATTTCTCTTCAACTTTCCAACATTTATTCTTGCCATTTTTTTTAAAGATTTATTTTTATTTATTTATATATCCCCCCCCCCTTGCTGCTTGTGCTTGCTGTGTTCATTTGCTTTGTGTTTTTCTGTGTCTGCTTATCTCCCCCTGTTGCACCATCCCGCTGAGTCAGCTCACCGCGCGGCAGCTTGCCTTCACCAGGAGGCCCCGGGAACCAAACCCAGGGCCTCCCATGTGGTAAACAAGAGCCCATCCAATTGAGCCACAGCTGGTTCCCCGCCATTTTTTAAAATAACAGCCATCTTAGCGGTGTGAAGTGGTATCTCATGAATTTTATTTACATTTCCTTAAATGGCTAATGATGTTGTGCATATTTTCATGTGCTTATTGGTCCTTTATATGTCTTCTTGGAGAAATGTCCTTTATCCGTTTTTAAAGTATGTTGTGGATCTTTTTGTCAATTATTTGAACAGTTGCAGAAGTTCTTTATATTCTCTGCATATGTATGATTTGCAGCTACTTTTTTCCATTGTGTATGTTGTATTTTTTACTTTCTTGATATTATCCTTTATGCACAGAAGTTTTAAATTATAATTAAGTCTAAACTATCTATTTTTCCTTTGTTGCTCATGCTTCTGGAGTCATATCTAAGTATCCATTGCCTAATACAATATTCTAAAGATTTTCCCTTGTTTTCTTCTGAGAATTTCATGGTTTTAGCTTTTACTGTTTATATAGTTGATCCATGTTGAGTTAATTTTTATATGATGTAAAGTTGGGGTTCACTTCATTATTTTGTATGCGGATCTTCAGTTTTCTCAGAACCATTTGTTCAAGGGACCATTCATTCCCCAGTGAGTGGTCCTGACCCTTTTGATGAAAATCAGTTGAACATAGAGGTGTGGGCTCATTTTCATACTCTCAGTTCTATTCCCTTGGTCTTTTTGTCTATCTGTAGACTGGTACCACATTATTTTGATTATTGTAGTTTGTAGTAAGTTTTGAAATCAGGAAGCATGTGTTCCTCCATCTTTGTTATTCCTTTTAAAAATTGTTTTGGCTATTTGGGAGTCCATGCAAGTACATATGAATGTGTGGATCAGTTTTTCCATTTCTGCAATAAGGGCTGCTGGAATTTTGATAAGAATAGCACTGAATATGCAAGTTGTTTGGGGTAGTATTGAGATCTTAACAATATTGTCTTCCAATACATGAAGTTGGTATGCATTTCATTTATTTAGGTCTTTAATTACTTTCAGCAATATTTTATAGTTTGTAGTATGTAAATTTTTGCATCTTTGGTTAAATCTGTTCTTCATATTTTATTCTTTTAGATGCACTAATAAATGAAATTGCTTTCTTTATTCCTTTTCATATTGCTTATTTTTGGTGTATAGAATTACAACTGATTTTTTGCATATTGATCTCCCACCCTGCAACTCTGCTGAATGCATTTGTTAGCTCTGGTAGCTCACTATGAATTCTTGGGGATTTTCTATATCTATAAATAATGTCATGTCATCTGGGAATAGTGATGTTTTACTTCTTCCTTTCTAATTCAGATATATTTTAATTCTTGTTCCTGATGAATTGTTCTGGCTAAAACATTCAGTACAGTGTTTTATAATGGTGGTGAAATGGGCATTTTCTTCTTTTTCCTGATATTAGGCAAGGAGTTTTCCATCCTTCAGAGGATAGTGGAATGCTAGCTATTGGATTTTCATACGTAATCTTTATCATGGTAAAAAGATTTCCTTCTATTCCTAGTTTTCTGCGTGATTTCTATCAAGAAAGGATGGTAGATTTTGTCAAATACCTTTTCTGTGTCAACTGAGATGATTACATTTTTCCTTGATTCAGTTAATGTGGTGTATTTTAGTGCATAGTTTTCTTATTTTGAACCATACTTGGATTCCTTGGATAAAGTCTACTTAGCCATATTGCATATTTCTTTTATAGTTATGTGCTCTAACATTTGTTTTGCAATGTTTTGTTGCAGATTTTTGCATCTATATTCATTAGGGATATGGTCTATGATTTTTCTTTTCCCATGGTATGATTATCTGGCTTTGGTGTTAGGGCAATTCAGTCTCTAGAGAATGAGTGAGGACGTTACCTACTCTTCAATGTTTTGGAAGAATTTGAGCAGAATTGGTGTTAATTCTTCATGGAAAGTAAGGTAAAATTCACCATCGAAGCCACTGGTACTGAGTTTTTCTTTGTTGAGAGATTTTTCATTACTGATATATACTTCTTACTTTTTATTGATCTGTTGAGATTTTCTATTTTTTATTGAGTCAGGTTATGTAATTTGTGTGCCTCTAGGAATTTATTGATTTCATCTGGGTTATCTAAGATGTTAGTATACAATTGCTTATAGTATTCCTTTATAATCTTTTTTACTTCTGTGGGTTCATTAGGAATGTCCTCAGTTTCATTTGTGATTTTAGTTATTAGCATTCTATTTTTTCTTAGTTTAGTAAAAGTTTGTCAATTTTATTTATCTTCTACAAGAATCAACTTTTGGTCTATTGGCTGTATTATTTTTCTATTCTCTATTTCACTTATTACTGTTCTAATCTTTATTATTTCCTTTCTTTTACTCACTTTGGGTTCAGTTTACTCTTCTTTTTCTAGATCCTGCAAGTGTTAAGTTAGCCTACTCATTTAAGATCTTTCTTCTTTTTTGTTGCAAGTGTTTACGACTATAAATTCCCCCATCCCCAAGCACTCTTTTTGTTGCATTTCAAAGTTTTGGTGTGTTGCACTCTTGCTCTCATTCTTTTCAAGGTATTTTGTATTTTCTCTGTATTTTCTTCTTTGAGCCATTGGTTGCTTAAGAGTGTACTGTTTAATTTCACATTTGGGGAATTTTCCAGTTTTCCTTTTGTTATGAATTTCTAGCTTCATTCTATTGTTGTAATATAAGATACTTTGTATAATTTATTCCTTTGGGAACTTTGAGACCTTTTTTTTTTTAACTAACATATGGCTTACCCATGTGCACTTGAGAAGAATATGTGTTCTATTGTCGGGTGAACTATTGTTCTATATATAGATGTCTGTTAGATCTGTTTGGTTCATAGCATTGTTTATGCCTTCTATTTCTTTACTGATCTTCTGTTGAGATGTTCTATCCATTATTGAATGAGGTGTATTGAAGTCTACTACTAATAATGTGGAGCCATCTATTTCTACCTTTAATTCTCTCCATGTTTGCTTCATATGTTTTTGGGCCCTGTTGTTAGGTGCATATATGTTTATAAATGCCTTATGTCCTTGTTGAATTGACTCTTTTGGTCATGTGCCACAGCTTTTTACTTAATGTCTATTTTGTCTGATATTAGTATAGATACCACAGTTCTCTTTTATTACTATTTACATGGAATTATTTTTTTCAAACTGGAATTATATCAAAGACTTCTGCAACTTCCAACAGCTTCTGACACAAACTGCAAATATAGCAGAAACACATTCAATTCAATGTAAATTCTAACTACATGCAATTAAGTCAGACTCTAAATGTTAAGAGCAATCCACTGCATGAGTGCCCTTCAGATACCAGTCAAAAGTTCAGGGTCTCAGGCCACCTGTGTTTTTGAACAACTGGCTATATATTCAGGGGTTCCCACTACTCCTTCATGTTTGATAATTCTCTAGAATTACTCACAGAACTCACTGAAAGTACTAGCCTTAAAATTATTGATTTATTATAGTAAAATTTACTTATATAAATATTATATAAAATTATATATATAACTGATAATGTAAGATTTATTTCTGCTATTCTTTTATTTAGTTCTTTTAAATTTTGTGCCTTTTTTAGCCATCATTTTTTCCATTACTGCCTATATATTCATCTTTGTAGTGAAATATTTATAATCCTTTCTCTGTTCTGTTGCATTTATTTTTACATATTTCTTTGTCATTACTATGAGGCTTAAATTTAACATCCTAAATCTATAACAATATCTTTTTTATTTGACAATTTAACTTCAATAGCATATGCAAACTGTATTCCTATTTTCCTCCATCCCACCTGCCCGACACTTTACCACTTTATGTTGTTGTTATGGACTGTTTTATTTAATTTATTTAAAAGTTCAAATTAAAGATGTTCAATTTTTCTTAAAACATATTGAACTCAGGGGGAGTAAATAGAAAATATAAATAACTAGGACCATATTGGTCTTTGGGTTAATCTAGTTATTTTGCCTGGACAAAGAACTCTTACTAGATCAGTATCCATTCTCTTTGTTTCTACATGCAAATATTTTGGCCTAACAGTATATCTAAATTGAAAAAATAAGGGAAACCCTCAATTAGATCCTGTGTTTAGGAATGCCTACTATAAAAGTTACCTCATTAAGAATATGCACATTCATAAAATTTTATTTTTAATTAACAGGCATAAAATACTCCTCTATATTTTACCTTTGTAGATGGAAGATTTAAGGTGTTTTTTTGTTTGTTTGTTTTTTGTTACATATCCCCCCCTTTCTGCTTCCTCTTGCTGTGTGTTCATTTTTGTGTTCTTCTATGTCTGCTTTATGTCTCCTTCCGTTGCGTTGACGCACCGAGTCTGCCCACCGCGTAGGCGGCTTGCCCCGCTCGTGGGCGACTTTGTTTCGTTTTGCGGGCGGCTCAGCTCCGTTTTTTGCAGGTGGCTCGGCTACGTTCCCGGGTGACTTGCCCTGCCCATGGTGGCTTTGCCCTGCCCGTGGCGGATTTTTTGCCCTGCCCATGGCAGCTTTGTCCTGCCCATGGCAGCTTGCCCCCTCAAGGTGGTCTGCCCGCTTGGCGAGGTCCCCAGGAACCAAACCTGGGGTCTCCCATGTGGTGTACCAGAGCCCTATACACTGGGCTACAGCCGGCCCCAAAGATTTAAGTTTTTATAAGAAGTGTTTCCTTAAAGAAAGAAGATATATTTGGTTAATAAACTAGAAATTTTGTATTCGTTTCAAATACTTTGAAATCTCTGTGTACACTGCAAAACTTTTATCAGTTTACATTTATATAAAATTGAAGAGTATTCTAATAATGAAACTCTCTTTTTACTTAGTAGATTGCATTTATTAAATTTGGAGAAGCATGCTTGCATTGAATTTAAAAGTAATCAGCCTACCTCAGAGATCAATCAGAATTGTCAGGTAACTTGTATTTTTCTGGGAATAGAAGAAGATGGAAATAGTATATGAGGCTGAGAAAATCAGATATAATCTACTTTTTCTGAAAAAGTGTTCTTAAGAGATAGTTATTATGAGGTTTTGTTCATTTTGTCTCAGACAATTGTCTAAACTCAGATTTTAAAATATGTTGTTTTGTCACCAATTTCTTCTTTGACACATAAACCTTTAAGCAGTTTACATATGAAACAGATATCACTTAACTCATTTGTTCTTATCCTTAACTACATCTTTCACTCTTGTGCAGAATATATTTCCTTGAATGTCATTCTATGTAGCTTTATAGATATAATTTATGTGATCTTGTTAAATGAAGTGCTGACAAAGTGTATAAGACAGGAGGGTACATTTACAGCATAATCCTAGTACAACTGTTGAAGGATTCAAATTTAGTGTAAGTTTAAAATCTAACTACTTATGTTTAAAAGGAAAGTTTGATATAATACTTTTTTTCTCCTTGTAAACATTTCTGTTAATTACTTGGAGTTTAAAAATGCCTTATTTCATCCTTGCAGTTCCCTAGAGCTAAGAATCCATTGCTGGGTTTAGTAATTATGGCAGAATGCCAGTTACACTGCATGATGAGTGAAATATCTGCTACAACTGTCACAAAGCAACAAAAGTCACAGAAAAATTAAAAAACCAAAGGCTTATAATTAGGTTTCTCACTGAATATGTAAACAAGATTTTATGTCTCAAGTAAACTTATTTATAACAATGAGAAAATATGTTCCTATGTTAAAAACAACCAAATATAATCACACTTCATTACTAGACCTTCACTAGTGTTTCATGACCAATGCACAAAATAATATAGAACATACTAAAAGGGAAAATTACTATTCATTTATAGAATTAGTAATGTAAGAATAACTTTCCTTTGATCCTGGAAATGCATAGCTTAGTGTACATATACCTAGTTATACATAATATATTATGTACAAATGATTTAGGATTGTTTGGTAATAATCTTAAATATGATTGAAAGTAGGTTTAGAAAAGGGACAGAGAAATTTCCAAGATAAGAGGGAGAGATGTAAAGTATATATTATTTACTGCTCAAAGTATCAAAAATGACATAATTCCTCATTGTGTACATATTTGGAGGATATAGTCATATTTTGCATTTAAATTTATAAATGTATGTATGTATGCATATATGTATGTAAATATAGCAACTTTGGCACAATATCTATAATCAAAGTTCTGCAGTGTAAGTTTCCTTCTTAGATATCTTGTTTATGTTTATTTGTTTGTTTTTAATTTGGGAGAGTGTATGTTTTTTTGAAAAGCTTCCTATTCTTACTATGAGAAAATTGCACAAGGATCCCTCAATATTACTCTAAAAAAGTATATGTATATGTATATATACATGCTCATATATATATACATATATACATGTGCAATGTGTGAATGCAATTAATAATTTAAATTAACAATATGAAATTCCACTTATTATTTATATCTGCAATATTTTTACAATAGTAATTCTATATTGGAACCATTTTTTCTTTTATGTGTGTGAGTTGTGAATTGTTTTTTCAGAGATAAATAAAATAAGTGAGATAAAAAGATATAGAAGAAAACATAAATAACTGTTAGATTAATGCTTATAATGCTAAACACAGTAAATATATATATATATATATATATATAGCATAAAAGAAGGTAGAATTGATGATTAACAGAATAATATATGGAATAAAAATCTTCAAGAATAAGTAAGCATCATTTAAAAAAGGAAAGCAAAAGTACCGTGAGTGTATAGAGAAGACAAGAAATATAAAGCAACTCAGAGTTGATTAAATGATAGTTACATGTGCTAATCTAGGATGGTTTCTTTTTTTTTTTTTACTGGGAGGTTCTGGGGATCAAATGTCACCTGTGATGGTAAGATTCATATGTCAACTTGGTTAGGCTGTGATGTCTAGATGTTTATTCCAGCAAGCACTGGCTTGGCTGTTACTACGAGGGTATTTCATAAATGAATCTCAATCATTAGTTGATTGCATCTATGGCTGTTACATCTACGATTAACAAAAGAGATTGCCTTCAGCAATGAGAGAGGTTTCTTCAGTCCATCAGTTGATCAGTTGATCAGTTGTAGCCCTTAAAGTAGAACTGAAGATTTCAGCAGTCAGAAAGAAGCATTTCTATCTCTAGTCCAGACAACCGCTTTCTTCTGGCGAATTCGTCATCACCTTCATTGGAACTGATGAAGTTTCCAACTTGTAGCTTCTCCTGGGGAATTCAATATCACCTTCATTGCCTTTCCAACTTTTGGCCTTCCTTACAGAATTTGGACTTGCCAATCCCCATGGATGTGTAAGCCAATTCCTGTAATAAGTCTCTTAATATTTACAGATATAAACAGAACTGGCAGTTCTATTTCCCTGGAAAGCCCTAATATATCACCTCAGACAAAAGTATACTTCAAGCTGGTCTCTTCAAATCAGCCTGTTATTTATTTTACAAACCACTGTGATGACCACTGGGCAACAGCGACCATGGGAACTCCATTTATTAAAACCTCATACGGTTCTAAAAGCTTTCCATGCATTAACTCTGTTAAAAGCCCATTCAATTCTTTCCACAACTCTATGAAATATATGCTTTTATCATTACCATTTATATTTGATGACATTAAAGCCAATAGAAGTTAAGAAACTGCCCAAAGTCACAAGGGGAGTAGTAGAGGCTAGATCTGTTATTTTTTAAATTCTTTATTTTTTAATTTTTTTTTTGGGCATTGTACACTTTACTTGAATCATTGCTTTCTCAGATTATCAGGTTTATTAGTATCTATTCTCTCATGCCTGTAGAATGTGACCCTATGTTTTTGTATCTGATCTCTGAAAGCAAAGTCATATTCATGAAGCAAATATAGTCCATCTTCTTTTTATAATAACAGTTCATAAACAGCAAGCCCTGAGGTCCCGTTGTACAAAATAGACTAAATAAAATAAAAAATAAATGAGGGAAGTGGATGTAGTTCAAGCGATTGAGCAGCTGCTTCCCACATACACAGTCTCAGGTTCAATCCCCAGTACCTCCTAAAAACGAAACAAACAAACAAATAAAAAAGCCAACTATGGGAACCAATATAGCTCAGTGGTTGAGTGCCGGCTTCCCACGTACGAGGGTCCCAGGTTCATTCCCCAGCTCCAGAACCTCAAAATAAACAAACAAACAAACAAACAAACAAATAAATAAATATGAAAAGTCACTTATTTCAGGTCTCCTAACTTGACCTCTAGTCTTCTGTGTTGTCTTTTATTTTATATTCACTCAGTAAACATTAACTTTTTTCTTACTATGGCCAGGCACTGGTGATAGAATGTGGTTCATATTCACTATGTTCAAAGTGGACTAAATATTTTTCCTCCTAAATTTTAAGAGGACAAATATTATTAAGCATTTAATAAAACTCAATGGATTTGTACATAGCTCAGTTTGGTTTCAGAAGCAAACATCCTAAGTACAATGCTTTATCGACTAAAACCAGGAGTTAAATGGGAGAATACTATACAAGCAATAAGATGCTGTACAACCTGGTTCTTTGATTGAGAGAGGAATTTTACATTAATTTGCATGAAATATTCAGAGGTTACAAATGTATTAGCTATTCTTACTAAGTAAAGTTCTCCTATTCTGCACTTTCGAGGCTTTCCCATACAGTTATCTGCCAGGCGGGTATAATGGATCTAGTGGGGAGGCTATGGGCACATTGAATTCATCAGGGTAGCTGAATGGCACTTAATTTTAAACATGCATAAGTAAAGGAGGAAAGAAAAAAGGACTTTTAAATTATGATTAAGATTTTGGTGATTTTTAATGAAACATTTTTATATAAAAATAGGGCCAAATTTGGTCCTGAGTAAAATAAGGCAACACATAAGTATTACTAGTTTATTTTTGTCTCAAATTTAGCCTTGCATTTTGCATTTTTCCCTTTAGGAAGATCTTGTGGAGTCATAAGTAAATACCCTTTGACCAAATATTGTTTGCTCTATCTCTCCAGGGGATTTTCAACTTACTTAAAATTGGAAAAACAAAACTACTGATTACAATGTTTCCAACATATCTAGTGTGATCCCAAAGAGTTTTATGCCTTTGGATGCTTGCAGCTGTTAACAAAGAAGTGTTCCCTCCCAGAAAAATGAACAAATTCCCTGATGGACTCTGTTTAAATATTGCTTTAGAGGAGAAATGTGTTGGTTGCTAGTTGGAAATTTTGTTTTTCAAATGCCTCTAGCACCAGTGAGCATGTAGGAGTCTAAAATACAGCTACAGCTGGAGCTCACTCCCATTCATTCATCATTGTCACTTCATGAATTAAGAGCCAGCAGACCATTTCTCTCACTTTACTTCAGCTCCTTTTCAGAATGAGGTAAGGTTCATAATGCTCAGATATGATAGTTCTTTCTTCTAACCTATTATTTAGAGAGCAATCAATTTTGCCCTGTGTCACTCTGTATACTCTTGAGCTTTTCAAAAGGAAACCAAGTTCTGTAAGAATACGTGCATGCATGTGAATAAGGTATAAGTTAAGGGTATTTGCTTTACACCTTAATGTCATCTCATGGCTCTGAAATTTTTGTTGGGGGCATTTTAACTTATCTCAAACTTTGAAACAGCACCGCTTTTCTCTCAGTTAAATAATCATCAGTCAAAAGTCCTGTTTTAAGAATCTTAAACAAAAATGTCCATACTTTCCACATTCCAAAGCTTTTAAGGCATATTTTAATGGTAATGTGTGAAATGATTATGTGTCTCCTGAACTGCCAATAGGATAATTGGTCACATAAAATCCATTTATGTAAAATACATTGTGTCACATCAATTTATTGTCTTTCAAGAATAATGAGTGTTAAGTTTTGGAATGACCATTACCCTTTAATTGGCATTTGTATACTATTTAAGGTATCGCTAGCCTTTGTTTATTAAATCATTTAAAGTGGCAAACAATATTCAGTAAATTACAATATTAAAACAAGTTGGGATCATCTTTTTAGCCTTCCAAAAGCCACTGATTAGCAATGTGCTTCTGTTAAAAGGTAAAAGGAAGCATCCTTGCAAGCAGATATCTTTTACCTGTTTATACAGTGAAAGAGAGTAATACACCTTGTAATTTATAAAGTCCCAAAACATAATCATAACTTACCCTCTGAAAAGATATCTGAAAAACTGTTAGGGAAAAAAATGGCAAAAATAAGGGCTTCTATAAAATATACTTTAATGGCAAACAAACTTAGATTTTTATGTAAAATATTTGAAAAGGATGTGACTTTATATACATAGAGTTTATAGGTTATTGATCATGTAAAACTTATGTTTCCTAATGGGGTCAGGTGCTCTCTGCCCAGCAAAATTATGCTACAATTATGTGACATCTTGTTGTGTAAATATAGATATATAGGTACATATACATTAGGATTATAAATTTGAAAAACTGGTTATTGTGATCCTAGTGTACTGATGCTTACAATACAGGAAAAAATACATTTGTAAATATTAAGCATTTTAAATACCAAGGAGTTCAGAAAGGAGAAAGTCAAAGGTACTGAAGTTTTTATAGATTAATTTTCATACTCTCTGATCTAAACTATATACCCCACAAACTGTAGCATTTTCTAAAGAATGATTTTGTATAGGTTTCATACAATTGACATTGCAGAGTACCTAGCAAGCCAACTCTTTTTTTTTTTTTTTCTTTCTGGTTGCATGATCATCATTTTGTGCACCTCTTTGCGCCGCACGTGGGCCTGCGCCTCTCCAGACCGCCCAGGTTTGGGACGCCTTTTTTCTTTTTTTTTCCAGGAGGTCCCTGGGGATCTTACCCGGGTTCTCCATGTGGTGAACAAGAGCTCAATTGCTTGAGCCACAGCCGCTGCCCCCGACTCATTTTCGAAAGGACTTCCTCCTCTAATCGCTTTTGTAGAAATCATATATTTTTTGTACAAAAGGAAAACCTCGAGTGATCATCACTGATTTCAATCTGTAATTAACTTCGCAGTCTTTTCCGACTTCTCCAATTCTCAGAAAAGAGAGATTCTTCTCCCCATCAGTTTTACCAAAGCAAACTAAGTTGTTTCTGCTTGACCTTCTCAAAATAATGAATAAACTAAAGATAATTCCATAGAGTATTGTTGTTTTATTTAGTAATGTAATTCAAATAAAAATATTGTGAGACTGAAAACCAATAAGAAATATTCCAAGAATTCTGTTTATTTAGCACATAGAATGTATCTCACAAAAACATTGAAAAAGCAGTTTAGGCAAAGATCTCTAAAACTTAGGCAGAAAGAATGAAAGGAATGATGAGACTTTTTGCTCCAGGTTAAAAATGCATTAGAATGTTTTTGATAAAATATATCCACATGTAAAATTAGAGAATCATTTAACAAAGAAGTAGCTTGGAAAGATCTGTATCTATCCTTTTGACGCTTTGAGCATGAGGAAAGTGAGGCCAAAAGATTTTCAAGACTCATTTCCAAGTTCAAGCAGATAGGTTTTTGTGGAGTAGGAAGTAAAACCCAGGTAGTCTGATACTCAAACTATTACTCTTTCCATCAAATAGTGCTGTCTAGTCACAAAGTTAAGCTTTCTCATCCCTTTTCATCAGTGATTAGCTAGTAAATGCATGATTACCATTCAGCAAACACAAATACTGATTATTATTTTTACTCACTTATGCAAGAAGCAACTGTTTTGCACCTATACTATATAAAGAACTGAACTAGATGATGTAAAATAAACAAACGTAAGTGGGAGGTGGAAGTAATTATAATTTTGTTAAAAAATAAGGCATTTTAAAAGCAGCTATACATAAAGTAAGGCATAAAATATAAAATAGGAGAAAATAGGAGGATAATATGTCAAATGGTATATTATCAAAGTTTTAGATAGGAAGGAGGCCACTTATATTAATCCTTATAAATTCATAGAATTTAGTATGTAGAATAAGACATTTGCATATATTTTCTAAACAAGATTTTTGTTTCAATTTAAAAAACATGAATTTCAGTACCTAAGAAAGATTCACATACATGTGCTGAGCACTTTATGATAATTAATTGATTGATAAAAATGCAAATCTGAAACCTGTAACTTAGATACATTATAACCTTTGCCCTAAAGTTAATTGTACCACTTGAGAGAGCTTAAAATTCATGTCTTTGCAAGTACTCAATGTCTCTTTCTCTGTATGTGTATATATATGTATATATTTATACCTAAACACACATCCATACACACATGTCAGACATATGCACAGATGTAATTTGGTCATTTATGAGAAAACGGCATTTCTAATTACTGTTTGAACCACAGAACTTTGATTAAAAAAGAACCACAACTGCTGGTGTCATCTACAAAGGAAAAAGCAAGTTTCATATTCCACAAATATTGCTATATTAAATATTTCAGTGGAGTTATGTATTGGCTGACAAGATTATACAGTGATAGCATTGAGAGCATTTACCAGAACACAGGGTGAAAGGAGCTCAGCTCTGCAATGGAAAGAAATTCAGCAATATTCAGAAAAAGCATGAAAATATTGTACAATTTTTCACTCAGAGACTCCTTAAAAATTTTACCAAAGATTAATTCTAAATAAGAAAAATAATGTTTAATGATAAGGGTGTTTATCATAGGTTTTTTTCAATAACAAATTTTGGAAACAACCAAAATGGATAAAAATAGAGAATAATAAAATATATAGACATTCACTCAAAAAATATTATTCAAATGACCATATGATTTTTTCATTCAAATGGCGACATTTTTAACAATGATAATATGAAAATAAACCAATGAAACAGATGTCAACCAGGACTAATTCAGGGATAAATCAAGGCACATGTTTACCCTAAATATCATGCCCCTTTTATAATGTTGTTAGAAATAATATAATGGCTTGGTAGTGTTCTTCTATTATAATATTAATGGTATAAATAGTAGAACCTGAATAACCACAAATAAATACATTAAAACTGTGCTCTTCATTTTAGTAGATATGCTTTATGGTAAGGATTTGAGTGGCTACTTTTATTTCCAATTTTTTGCATTTTACATGTTTCCTATAGTGACTATGCATTGATTTTATAAAAGAACACATATAGTAAACATTATAGTTTATTTTCAAGCTAACTCAGAATTGCTTAAGTAACAAAGCAGTGTGACTTGTTCAGGATTCTCATGGAGATAAAGTTAGTCCAATTTAGGAATATAGTTTATATAGCTTTATTACTTTAATACATTGCTCAGTTAAGTGTCATTCCCTTAATGATAACTTACTAATGATTACTTATCGTTAATGATAAGTTTGTTTTGGAAAAAAATCACATTTTATTTTCTTAGACCACAATGTGCATAAGTGAAGAGCATGGAGGGTTTAGCTAAATGAATTCTTCACAATATTATCTGCCTTAAAGAAATCTACCTGCAAACGAGTGAATAACGCAAATATCGTAAAATGAAATAAGAAATATACTACCTAATTGTTAATATTTGTAAATGCAGTTCTTCATAGCTTTAGAATTTTTTACTTCAGTCATATTAGGTCAAACAAAATTTGTGAAAAATATATTTGAAATGACAAGGAATTTATCAATAACAAGACACTCCAATAATCAATGATAACTCTTTTATTGAAGGCCCAGCTATTAACATATATTGCGGCCTAATTCAATTTGAGATCAGATTAGCTAATTCATAATACATTACAAAAATAAATACTTGACCAGGATTGCCAAAGAGAGTACTTCTAAAATAATGTGATATAGTCATGATACTTTGAAGAAATAACAAACTGAAGTCAAAATTCAGTCTATCTCCAAAGCCAATTTTGGGACTTCTCTTTCCTAGAATTAGTAAGCCTGGGAGGAAAATTATTGCAAAATCTCCAGAAATAGAACAGAAAATAACTAGCAATCATTGAGTGCCTGCTACTTCAGGCATTTTAGTAGATTATTTTCATCCACATTAATCCTTTCCATGATAGATATCATCATCCCCTTTGGAAGATGAGAAATTTAGTTATATTTTCTAAGATGCACCTCTGGTAAGAGTCCTGAGGCAAGTTCACGTCTGTCCAAATTGAAACTTATTTATATTTTCATTCCATTGCGGTTATAGAAGTTTGCTTGTTATCAGAGTTCCAAAATAGATTGGGTTTTCTATTATCAACTAATGGGCTCTATTCTCCATGTTTTAGAAAATGTTTAGTTAAGTAATAACAATTTCACTTACCTCATTATCTCTGTAATTTATACATTCCCATGAGCCATTAGACAAGTTCCTTTAAAATAAATCTACTAAGTGAAAATAAATCACCTGAAAGAGGAAAGAATCCTCTCAACCTTGCAACCTCCTCTGTTGTAGTATAAAGCATAATGTATATAGTATATCATTTACACTTCAACTTATTATTTGAATAGAGCTTCATTAATCCTTTACTCCAAATCTGCCACTTTATTGCTTGATTTTAAAAAATAACCCAGAAGCTCAGGATATTCCTCATCTAATAACTCTTTCGTATAATCCAATAACACAGGCATGCTATGAAAAAGAAAATGCAGCTGATCTTTCAAGCATTTTCCTTTTTTTCCTTTGCCTGTAAACTACGGTGCTGGTTTCTTACTAATGAATTCACATGCTTCTCTTGAATTTCTTTTCCTCAGCAACAGTCCAGTGAGTCTTTATCTATCGCTCCAGACAGCCATCTTCCCAAATCACCTAGAGATGTGAATGATAACCCTATCACCTACTAGACAGAAACATCAAAATTCTGTCCACCATTCACCAAGATGGCTTTTTCTTATCTGAAGCTATCCATCTATAATGTGTAAGGACAGAGCCTGCTTTCAGTAATGCAGCTGGTTATAGCAACTAAGAATAGCACAAGCTTCCTTCAAGATGATGTAGAGTAACTCACCTTCATCAAAATGAACTAGAACAGAATGCTTGACTCCTGAAGGACAACTGTAAAAGTCTGTGTTGAGAATAAATTGCACAGAAACTAACTAATTGAAATAATTCTGTACTTAAATTTCTAAATAGATGTTATTTGACATATATAAGGTCAGTTTAGTGAGTTTATAATTGTACTGTTTAATAGTGCAAGTAATTCTGCAGTTTTCATTAGATGATCAAAAGCAATAGCAATGATTGTATAAAACTAGAGACTAAATTAAATGTTTGAGCAAAGCTGCAATTTTAATGCCACAAAGAATGGAACATACACTGCCTTGTGCTACTTCTGTCACATAACATGCCTTTCAATATTTATTCTTTTATTTTGACATTACATAGTATTAGCTAAGCAGTTAATGAGGTCCTCTATGATATAAATTAATTCCAATTAAATCATCATTATATAAAACTTACTTTGAAGGTCAAGAC
>PVKH010004923.1:0-22724 GCA_004027955.1 Chaetophractus vellerosus | reverse complement strand
CTCCTAGCGGGCAGACCGCCTTGAGAATGGCAAGCCGCCATGGGCGGGCCGGAGCCGCCGTGGGCAGGGCAAAAAGCTGCCACGGACAGGCAAAAGCCGCCACGGGCAGGGCAGGTCGCCTGCAAATCGAGCACAGCCAGCCACCCGCGAACTGGAGCCGGCCGTGAATAGAAGCAGAAGCCGCCCACAAGCGGGGAAAGCCGCGCCTGCACAGTGACCAAGTCTCGGCGCGTCGCCGCAACGGGGGGGAAGGGGAGATATGTAATAAAATAAATAAATCTTTAAAAAAAAAAAAAATGGATATTTTAAAATAATGTATTTGAAAGCTCTGAATTCTGATTTTTTTTTCTTCCTTGAGTGTTGCTTTTGTTTATTTTTTGTATTGGGTTTGTTTTATTAACTTCCTTGGTATTAATCCACAGAATCTGTATTCCCCATGGTATGTGGCTGCAATTTCTTTGCTCAGTTTTTTTTTTATTCAAATTTTTGCTTTTTAGACTGTTTGTCTAGGGATTACTCTGTGTCTGAATAGCTTAGTTCTTAACCAGTTATTGATCAGAGGTTGTGCTCAAACACCTTGAGCCAGCCTGTACTGGTAGATATGTGTATGTGTTGGGGAGCATGGTCAAAGTTCTGGAGTATTCAAGTCTGTTTAACTCCCCTTGGCTTTCTTAGGCCTCCCTGGTGCATATGCATAGCCTCCTGGTCCACCAGTGATATGTACACAGCTTATCTAGCTCCTGTCTGGCTCTCATTTGTAGGATCTTCCTGTTACATTTCTTGCTAGACTGCCAGTCTGCTGCTCATTTCTACTAAGATCACAACCTCAACTTAGCAGAGCTGGGCACATCCTCCTTCATTTCCTACGGTTTGCTCTTTTTATTGACAACATCACTAGTGTGGAGGTTTTTGGCCTCTGGTCCAAATCAAGCCAGGCCCCTCCAGCAGTGAATCTGCTAGTTTCCAGGACTAGCCGCCCTTACCAGAACTACCACACTGACCTTAATTTGTTGTTTGTGATTTCTAGATATCCAGAGCCATGAAATTATTGTTTCTATTTTTTTTTTTTTTTTGCCAGTTTTATAGATGCTTCTTGGGGAGAGGATATGCTGGTTTATTTACTCCACCATCAGTGGAGGTCCTGCCTCACCTGACAACTTTTAAAATGACAACTTCTCTTGCTGAAATTTCATTTAACCAGGCACATTCTCTAGATCCTTTGTACCACTTTGGTACAACTTTGGGATCTCAGGGGGATCAGAACAGACTGTTCTAGCTCTGGATATCAAGCAATCCCAGACAACAAATGGAGAAGTATTTATTCCTGAAAAACTGCTGAACTTTGGGTAGGAACAGTGGAAATCTGTGGTGTTCTTGTCTGGGACTTCTCCTATCCCCTCACATTTTGGTCAGTGTGGTAGTTCTGTGGGGTTGGGGATTAAAGGTGGAGATTAAGGGTGGGAAAGGGGATAAGAGTGGCTAGCCTTGGAAACATGCTGTCCATTCTGCCCACCTTGCTATGTAATCTGTCATTTTAATCCTATTGATATGAAGTGTTTTACACTTCAGCAATTATTGCTGGTAGCTTTTTTGTATATTGCCCTCTTTTGACTACCACATTAATGACATATGACAGTTTGTAATGATGAATTTGATGGAAGTTTCTAAATAAGTTATTCTATGATTCTCCTTTATAAACGTAGATATATGTAGTATATTTTGTCTCTTTTATAATACAAAATGCTTAAATGGTTAAAATTTGCACTGCAGTATAGCTCTCTGGCTCATGAAAAATGAAAGCTATCAGCGATCTGGGCAATAAGATTCATCGCCAATAGTCACTAGCAACAGCACACAGCATTTTAATATCAGTGAGTCCACAGCTAGCAGTAAGAGCTGGTGTAATTGAAAGACGTTTAGGTGTAATCATTCTGCTGTTTGTTCCTTGCCAGGTTCAACATGGGATTGTGTGAGTATTTGAAGAAAACAGCAATTTTTTTTTACATCTATGAAAAATGTGAAAAGGGTAGATCAGTGCTTAATTTTAAAGAATGTGGTAATTTTAAAATCAAGTAGTTCTAAAATATAAAGGTATTTTATTCGTCTTGGTTGATTAAAGCTTTAGAAAAGCTACTCCTTGGTTACAAGTGAACCGATAATTCTGGTCTTATGTTGCCGTGGTAACAACTCATGCTGATATAATTGAGAACATCTTATACATCCTGCTTCGAACATTTTCTCCCTGCCATTTTGAGTTGTTCTAGTGGTATATGAAGGAGGCAAGGATAACTAGCTTGAGAGAAATTAGTAAGAAATCTAATTATACACATATTTGGCATTAATCTGGTGTTTAATAGTGCTCTCTCATATCTCATGCTGGGCAGTTATGCTTTGCTTCTAGGGGCTTTTCTTTTTAAAACAAAGAAAGCTCTTTTCATTTTCTGTGTGCTGCATGTTCCAGTGTATGTGTTTACACCATCGGTTCTTCTACCTCTAGAGATTAGCATAACTCCCTTTGCTGTTGGATTGTTGTTTTGAGCAATATGTTTTGGAAAGGTTGCTTTTCATCATGAGTGGTAAGTATGCTCTCTCTGAGACTGTGCAGCTGTAATTTTTAAAAAAAATTTAACTATAAGGGGGAAATATTTTTTAAAGAGACAGTTGTAAAGCCAGAATTACAGCAAATTACATTTTATGCTTATGCTTTTGCATTTAGGCATAATAGTTGTTTTTTAAAAGCCATTGACAACTGTAAACAGTTAGTTAATAATTATCACTATTAGTAGTCAATACCAGTAATCAGTTTCTAATTTTCTTTATGGTTTGGTTTATAGTTTTCATTAGGTACTATTGTTTTTAATTGTGTTATACATTAGTGAGTAAAAGACCCACCATGCTAAGAGGGGATTTTTTTTTTTTTTTGCTATCTGATCCTGAAGATAATTAGTTTTAACTTTCCTTTGATTATCTTTGTCATCCTAATATTAATTTCTGTTAGCTTCTTTTTGATTATATAAAAATTACTGATCTTGAAAATAAGATGCTACAAAATGATTTATTGGTTGCTTTTAGCTACAGTTGATTGAAAAATAGGGATTTAGTTATGAAATAAATACATGCATTTTGGGCTTGGAAGCTTTGTTAAAATTTTTAAGAAACAATTTTTGGGAAGAAGTAATTCATCAGGAAATGTATATTTGTGTTAGTCTCCTTTGTTATTATAATATGATTTTTTTTTTCTGAACATTTCCAAAAATGTTTTTTGAGAAAATGTACTACAATATATACTGCAGTTTATCATAGGGTAAAAGCTGTTCACTTTAAGCCAAGCCTTCAGCTAAAAATAGATATCCTGTTGTTAGAGTGAGAAATATTTGCTTAGAGCATAATTCATTAGTATATTTTTGCTAAACTAAAAAAGACAAAGTTTTAAAATTAAGCCTTGATTCAGATATTTTTAGATGTGTTATATGTTTTCTCTGATAACATAACACTCCTATAATTTACACTTAAAGGATCTGGAAATTGAAATTCAGAACCTGAGAGAGAGCGTTTTTGCTGTATAATGATAAAATTCAAAATAGGTGAACCATTTCTATCATAACTGGAAATTACCTTATTATCACCAATAAATATTTATTATCCTGCTGCAGTACAATGTAAACATCTTCAACACTGTTAGATATTTGTTTATAGAATGATATAATACTTGAGAAACATTTTGTATGTAAGATATTAATAATTACCTGGATTGTTATTTTGCTATTGTTCAAGTAACTAGATCTTTCTGACCTACTGTTGTAAATTCAGACTAGTATTACAAAATGGACATGTTAATATTCCTTAGGACTTCTATGGATATTAAAACTGTATATTCCTGTTTTTCATATTTAAAATATTAGATTTCTGTAAGTCAGGCCGATGTGTGTTTTCTCTTTGTAAGCCCAGCATATAGCGTAGAATCTTTAGGTAACCAGTGTGGTATTCTGAAGGTTTTCTAGTAGGATTTGTTGTTTTTAGGTGAGGAAAATTGTTGCTCTTCTCGATTGCTTTACTTTTCATTGATTCATCTTCAGGAAAGCTGGGGATTATACAGATAATATTTGATGGACTTGATTGTGGTAGCCTGCCTTTATAGCCTTTTCTACCACAGGAATCATAGTAATCACAACTAAACATCCTGACTTTTTCAGGATTGTCCTATTTCAACTAATCTTACTCATGTTATAAATAGTTAAATGCCCTGGGCATTTTTAAATGTGGAAAATTACAAGTGAAGTGTGGTTTTATTCATAAAAATAAGCAGATGCTAGTCCTTTTTATCTAAGTCTATAGCTATACTTGTGGTAATAATGTGTATGTGATGCTTTTCTAGTTAAATAGCTATGCCTTTTCTTCTCACTACCTATTAAATGTTAGTTTCCTGTAGGAATCTATCTTTGGCCCTCTTCTAATGCTACATTCTCTCTGAATGATCTCATCCATGCCCACATGTTCAGCCATTACCTGCAGGTTCAATTCAAAAGCGAATTTTCTCTTCCCAACCCCAAATCTGTTTTGGGTTGTTTTTGTTTTGTTTTGTTTTGTTTTGTTTTTGTATTTCTGATTTCTGTTGATGGTCCCACCGCCCATGCAGGAACTTAAAACAGAAACCTTATAGTCATTCCTAATTTGTTTCTTACCCCAGACATGCATTCAGTCATTAAGTTCTATTGATTCTATTTCAGAAATATCTTAGAAATCTTTCCCCCCTCTCCATTCTCACTGACACTGGGAATGTTTTTCGATCAGGCATTCTATATTTCTCTCAATCCTCTGCCAGTAATTACCTTACTGTTCTCTCAGCTTCCAGTTTTATATCCCTCCAGACCATTTTCTACATTGTCATTTTAAAAATGCAAATATGCCCACTTCTTAACCCAATGTAAAAACTTTCAGTTATTCCCTCTTGACTATAAAATTAAGGTTAAACTCCTTAGTATGGCATACAAGAGCAATATCCTACCTTTTCAGTTTTGTTTGCATCTCTCATAAAATTCTCAAGTCTAGCCATATTGTACCATAGTTCCTTGCTTTCTTTCCATATTTATTGCCTTTATCATAAAAATTCTGAGAACTGGCCATGCTTTTAAGTGTCTCCATCATTGACCCCATAGAGTTAGGTTGATCCTCTGTAGTCCCAAAGCAAACTTTTAAACTTTATAACATATATTCTATTTATTTACATGTCAGTTTCCAGGGTCTAGTGTGACTTCCTTAAGTCAAGGATAATGCCCTATTTCACCTGTATTTCCAGTAGTTATATCAGAGCCCCAAACGTAGTAAGCAGCCCATCGATATTTGTAGAATAAGCAAATGACTAAAAAGTATGCAATTTTACATATCTGAATACTTTTCTTACATTTCTATTGAAAAATATCAGTCGTGGGGTTTTTTTGGTTCAGAAAACATGATAATCATAGTGCTTGCTTTTTATCATTCCTACAGCATCTCTATAATCAAGATAAAATGATTAAGAAACTCAATATTAAAACTTTTTATAATATTTTGTTATGTGTGAAAAGAGCCTTTGGTTTTAAAATTTTTCTTTCTTGATCATAATCCTGTTTGTGAAGTTTTGCCCTTGTTAAGAAACCAGTGTTTTGTAAAGAAATACTAAAGGAATCAAGTGTCTTCACCTTTTGATTAAAAGTAATAGAAACCTACTCAAACCAACTTTAGCAGAAAAAGATACATGTATTATCTGGATACGGAGTTATCTCAGGGAGGTCAAAGGCAAAAAGTAGAGTTGGGCTTTACCAAGAACTAGAGTTGGGAATTAGAAAACTTATAGGAACTATAGCAATACCTTTCTCAGATTTTCTCTCTGGAACTCCATGACTTTTTCACTCTACTTTTCTGCTTATATAATCTACTTTATTATCCTCACTTTGGGTAGAATACGTTTCTCTATTGGTAGTACAAGATGGAACTTAATCATCCTACAGGTTCACAGTTTATATGTACTCCTAGTTCATGTGCTTAACAGAACTAACTAATATAACCATATCAAAATCCCATATGAACCAAAAGCCTAACTGACAGTTTTACTTTGAGTCGAATGCCTTCATGGAAAAGAAATAGGCAATAATAGCTACCCTCAGTAATTTAGAGGGATGAGACTAATAAGAAAGAAAGACTGTGGTGGGCAAAAGATCCAGCACTTATCATTTTCATTCTCAAGCATCTAGAATGGAACAATTAAAATTTTGTTAGGCTATTCCAAACAGAAAGATGGGCCTTTCTTCCAGGTAAGGCAGGGCTCTTCTCTGCTGTGGTGGGCATCACCACTAGGAAAGAATCTTTAGTTCTGGCTCCATTCCCATTTCTGAAGAACTGCATTATTTAACAGATAACATAAATATTTGTCAACTAAAAGATTTGAGACTTTGAATCTAACAGCACCAAAGTAGGAAGGGAGGGGATGGAGGAAAAACTGCCCACCTTATTTAGAGGGTATTTATAAAGTTTTTAAAGGCTTATCTTTGTTAATGAATGGATCAATAAGAAAAACAACATGGCAACTATAAAAGAGATAATGCACTGTTAAAGGATAAAATGATAGCCTTCAAGGGGAAGAGAAAGAACTTACATTTAAAAAAAATATTTGTGGGATAGGATGTAAACATAAGAAATTATAGGTAGCATCTGTGTTGAATTCTTAAAAATTTTAAGTGAACCTGGAGTCTGTGAAATAAGATAAGAACATAAAACAAGAGACTGAGATGAAAAGAGAGCTGGCTAAGAGGCAGGCAGGAATAGAAATGTGATGATATATGATAAAGAAGGATTATGAGGAAACCTGGCATTTCCAGAATGTAAAGCTGCGTTAGATGCAGTAATGAGCAGAATAAGCACTGCAGGAAAATAAATTAATGATGTGAAGAAGTAGCTTGATAAATCCTACCAGAATGGAGGAGAATTGGACAGGATAAAAATTATGAGGGGGGGGAAAGTTTATTAGATAAAAGTACGAAATTCTACAAATGGAGTTAATAGCATTCCCATAGAACAGAAAATGACTAGAGGAACAGAAGCAATAAATCAAAAATATGATTCAGGAAAACTTCCTAATTGAAAAAAATCTAAATCTATAGATTGAAAAAACTCCTTGTGTTTTGAAAAGATTAACAAAGATGCCAACACTTAAATATATCCTGATGAAATTTTTGAATTTCAAGGGTGAAGAAGTTCCATAAATATCTAGGTTCTCTTTGCATCTTACAACTCAACATGAAGTTTCTTTTATAGAGAAAAAATCCAAAGAATTGGAGACTAGATAACTTGAAAATCCTTCTAGATTAAAAATTAATGAAGGTAAAACAGCACCTAGAAATAGTGAATAAATATAACAAGCACCACTTTAACTGAATAACTGAACTTACAAGAATATAGTAGAAATACCCAGGGTCTGAAAAGTGAAGGGCTAAATGAAAACTAGAGCTATAAGAGGGGGCATGCTCTGACTGCCCTGAGGAGATTTCATACCTTATTAACTAACGAGTTTTGGTTTTAAACAGTCTCACAAAGACATGAGACAAGTTCTTTGGTCTTTGTGAGAGTTGGGATTTCTTAGTCCCCTGCATAAATCCAGGATTTTCAAAGGATCATAACCTCAGTGAAAGAGTAGATCAGAAAACAAAACAAACAAACAAACAAAAAAACAACTCTCCACTGGCACAAGGAGAAAACAAGGAAATTAGGTTCCCGGGGCTTGGGGAGGTATGCGGGATGCTGCCCCTGAGAGTTTATAATTAACTGCCTCCCGTATAGGTTTTAGATTTTAATCAGTATTAATGCTGTGGTCTAGGAACCTCAAATAAAACACGTTATCATAACATTCTCAGAATGGTAACATCCACTGGACGCCAGGCGGAGATCAATACAAAACAATATCCTGGGATGCATCCTCAAGTCAAGCCCTACAGGGCTCCCTTAGATAAAGTCCCACTGAACATGAGTTCACAATCCACATGCACACACACACACACACACACACACACAACACTACAAATGATATTCAAAAGACACAGCAGCATTAGACCCTCCCAAGAATGTCAGAGAGTAGAATTGCTGTGTACACACTACCACTTTGCCATAAAAGACATAAAAAAGAAATATAAAATAGAAGGAAAACTTAGATGCACCTCTTGCAGAACCTGAAAATATGTAAAACAAAATTGATCAGTTATAGAGGAGAAATTATAAATATATAAGATTTATAAATATATAGAGAGAATATTTACCACGTAGTTAGGGATACACAGACAGACATAGAACACTTACACAGTTTTGTTACTAAACATATTCAGCAAATTGCAAAGAATTAATATACAGCCATGGTTGTTACCACAAGATAATTAAGTTTAATCAATAATAAAAGGCTAACTAAACAAACTAATAAACACACAAATGCATACATTTGGAAATTTTAAAAATTCAGATAACTCAAGGTTCAAGAATGAATTTCCAATACAAATAAATTGACTATGTGTCAAAGCTTGTGCGATGCAGCTAAGGTAGACTTAGAGAGAAAATTTTAAATGATTATATTAGGAAAAGAGAAAGAAATTCATGATATAAGCATCCAGTTAAACAAGTTAGGAAAAGCACAGCATGGTTAATCCAAAGGAGAAAGAAACTGATAAAGGTATGAGCAAAAATCACTGGAATAGAAAATAAAGATACATCAAAGCCAAAGGTTAGTTCATGGAAAAGACTTAAAAGAGCTGCTTAGAACTATACCTGTTTCAGAAATTGAATTATAGTTAATTTTTAAATTCAAAACAACAATTAAAACTAGGCCAGGGGAGTTTTATAGTCAAGTTCTGGGAAACATTAATAAAAATTTAAATCTGGTACAAAATCTTCCAGATAATTGCAGAGGGGAAATATCCTTAAATATGTTTATTGAGTTTCTAGTACAGCTTTACAAGTGAAGTATTGGAAAAGAAACATTTTTTGAAGTTAGGAATAAGAAAAGGATGCCCACTGTCATTGTTTCTGTACAACATTGCACTAGTGCTCATAACCTGCACAGTAAGACAATAAGAAGATGGAGGACACAAAACTGTCATTATTCACACATGATGTATGATTGCCTACATAGAAAATTTAAAAGAACCTACCAGTGTTATTTTGGAATTAATAAGAGTCTAGCATGATTACTAGATGTAAGACCAATATAAGCATCAATTATAGTGTATCCACCAGCAATAAGCAAGAAAGGTAATATTTTAAATTTCCCATTTGCAATAGGAACCAAAGCTCTAAAGAACCTGAGAATAAATCTTATAAAAGAGATCTAAGACCTTGAGGGGAAAAATTATAACATTCTATTGAGAGATATTCAACTATCTTTTAACAAGAAGATATTATTTCAACCCATTAGAGTAGTAAAAATTGGGAAGTCTGACATATTTTGTTGAGATACGGAGCATCAAGAGCTCTCATATGTTGATGGGAATATAAGTTAGACAACCATTTAGTAAGCCATTTGTCACCATCTAGTTTTGTTGAAAACAAGCGTATCCTGTCATCTAGGGAATCCACTCCTAGCTACAGTCTAGCAACAAGATCAAATATTTGAAATCAGTACTAAGTAGAAAATCCATAGTATATAATTTGGGTAGATATAATATTCCTCTGAGGAAAAGCCTTGGTGAACAATTTAGGAAGTAAAGTGGATTTCAAAGAGCATTTCAAAGGTTGCCTGGGTCATTGGTTTTATGACTATAAAGTTAGTTTGTTTCTTATGACTATAAATTTAGTTTGTTTTCATTATAGAATCCTATAGGGTATATCTGAAATTAAATATACCTTGGATGAACTAGAAAATCTACACATCTCCAGATAGAGAGCAAGTTGGGAGAGAAAGCATGTACATATGATTAGTTGTGAGTGAATAAACTATGTGGGAGTCCATCTTTGCATGTAGATGCTATTCCAATAAGTTAATGTACTTTTTCTATAATTTGATTATTAAATATATATTTCTTATAAAAGATTTTATATTTCATTTTTAACAGTTTAGTGAAAGAGATAATTACATTGTTCACTTGTAACCAAGATTTGATTTAAAAAAAAGTAATAGTAAAGTATAAGGAGAGGAAAGGAGTAAAATAATGTTGCAATAGGAAATGTAGCTTTTATTTACAATTAAATTTCCAAACACTCATTCTTTGTGATTTTGTATAAATAGTGACTGATACCTTAGAAAACAAAAGTAGTCATAATCCCATCCACTGAGGTGCACAAATACAATGGTAGTAAATAAAAGTTTTTTATACCCACTAGCATTTTTAAGGTTAACAGTGCATTTGCTCTGAATGTGTATGTTTACATTTGGTGAAACAAATAAAATGCCTCTTCAGCAAAGTGAATAAAATTACCTTTCACATAAAAGGGACGGAATATGATATTTCATTAAGACATTCTCAGAATAGGGCTGTGTTTGGTCAAAAAATATATACCTGAAGAATTTGTTGTTATCCTTACATAAAACACTTTTCAATATGTGTGCTCAAGTTTTTAAATTTTATTTTATTTCTATGTGTAATATTTTAGTGGATGGGTAATTTCTTGTGGATATGTTATTTTACATGTTATTTAATCTGTTTATTTTTTTTTTGGCCAAGCACGCAAATCATCAGAAGCACCTGGTAGGAAATACTTTTTAAAGATTAATTCTATTACTTTGATTGTTATAAGATGCATTTTATGAGGTATTTTGTGGTAATTAGTATATCTTATATTTAGTTTTTCCTTGAGTTCTATTTACTGAAAATATTTGAAATACAATTGGGGGGGGATGCTATTCCTAGACATAACAAAATAAAGATCTCAAAGGAGTGGATATTTGAAATAGAGGTGGCAGAAGACAGATTAATAGTCTCCACTAGAGGTTTTGGAAAGGATAACACTTCCAGAGGTTTTGGAAGGGATAATACTGTTCTATTATTTGTTTAGAGTTTAGTGTTTTCCTAGGCAATTGATTTCAGTTCCATTCTATTTTGTACTTTCTGACGTACACTAAACAACTCTTAAATAGAATAATGTTTTATTAAGTTAAGGGAAGGAGATGAAAATAATTTGGTTCAAAGAGATTAGAGAGCCCATGAATTAAAATGTTTAATAATAAAATTTCTAACTATTACAAAAATACCATTAAAATCCTATAATTGTTTATAATAGCAAACACTTGCTCTTTCCCTAATAGAAAAATTAGGAGGAAGAGCTTCTTCCCTTATTCCCTACAAATTTAGCCATCAAGTTTTAAAATATTCAGGCCTCCAACCTCCACCCTCATTTATCCTTACTATATCTGGCTCCCCACTCCCTTAAGTGATCTTGCTTCCTGTCTTCCAGAGGAATAGAGTCTAGCAACTGTGAGCTACTCTCTTTCCTTCCCACACACATCCAAAAACAACATCACCATGGCGGAGAAGTACCTCCTTGATTTGGCACCTCATTGCCTGTATGCTTCATCTTCTACTGCTCTTGTACATTCATACCCTTTGCAGTAGCTATTATAAATCAGTTGTCATTCCCTGGATAAACTATATTCTTCCTCCATGCCTTTTATACACAAGATCATTCCAGATTAAAAATGTCTTCTCCCTCAACTTTGTCTGCCAAGAGAAAATCTTGATTCTTCAAGATCCAGCACTACTGCTGTGCCCTCTGTTATGTCTTACCTTACTACACAAGAATTTCCTCTCTCAAGCTCTCATAGCACCTTATAATTGCCTTTATTGGAGTCCTGATCACATTACATTTTAATGGTTCATCTATCTCCCCATTAGCTTCTCATCTCCTTAACAGTGGAGATGTATTTGTTCTTGGTGGTACTCCTAGAGTTTAACTCAGTATTTGGCACCATTAAAAGGTACTCAATAAATGTTGTTGAAAAGATTATTAAACCACCACCAAGGGAATGGAATGCTTGAAAGTCATAAATGTCTTTCAGAAGGGGATTAATAAGATGTTATAATACATAATGTCTTTTCTACAGTAGAGTTCAACTGAATATCAGAAGTCCAATAGCTATTGTTGATGCAATAGTTGCAGGATGTGTATTTTAATATTTTTTTCTTACTATTATGAGTCCTATTGCTATAGGAGTTAAAGGTTTTGTTATTTGTCATTTTAAGAAAAATTAGCATGGTATGGATTTTAGCACTAAACAGTAGTTATTGATTTTATATTTTTACCATTTAATTTAAAAATTTCCCATTTGAATATGTGCAATCAAATTATTGTTTCCATATTAACATTTTATTTCTGTATATAATATTATGGGAAATTGTATATAGGTGACTTCATGCTAACTTTTTTATGAGTGTCATTTAATCATTGTTTAATTTATTTTTGAACACAAGCTTGCTCCTCTTCAGAAGTATATGGTAGGCAACTACTTTTTATAGAACAAATGTAACATTACCTTTAAAAATCTTTAGTTGATTGTTTACGTATTATTTTGTTCCTCATAAAGCTATATTTCTATAAAGTATATTGAGTTAATAAAGTATTTCAGTTGATGGAAGAAATAGTTGGTTTAGTTTTATCTTGGGTTCTATCTATAGAAATGGCTATATTGCAGTTTCTCATGTGATAATTTAGAAACAACAAATAGAACGGTCAAGCAGTGGGAGTTGTAAAGGATGGCAGAAGACAGAGTAATACACACCACTGAAATTAGATTACCCAGGTTAATGAATGGTTTTTGAAAGACAGTATATTGTCATAAATTTTAATGAAACAGCTGATATTTTAATTGGGTACTTACCTTAGGAAGTTTATATTGTATTTTCTTTTGGTTCTTTTTTTCTGACATATATTGAATACAATTTATAGAGTTGTGCTATTATTGATATAAAAGAGGGAGGTGAAATTTATCTCATTACAAAGTGACTGGAATACTTGACACCGAGAACAGTTATAATCTGTATTGTAATTGATTTCTAAACTCTTCTAACAAAACATGAATGATAACCTCTTTTAAGAATTGGATAATGTTTACTGTAGCTAGCAACATGCTCTTTTTATAATGAACAGTAATCTGGTTTGCCTAGCACAGTTCCACAAAGTTACTAATAAATAATATTTGCTAAATATTATTAGTGTAGCATTCATAATTCATTGTAAAATTATCTGAATTATATGGGGAAAAAGTTGAATTTTTAGTTAATTTTCCTAATGTTTAAAATGAACTTTGTAATCTGATTTTCAAACTGTGTCCTGTATATAAAGATGCTCAAAAATACATTTTAGGGAGAGAAGAATTAACTTTTGTGTTTTAATGAACTTGTTGAAATCCGTAAAATTTGTCTTTTTTCTTCATCTCAACAATGTGGGTGAAAGATCCTGCAAACTAACGCTGAGTAAACAAATAGATTCATTTGGTGTGCTCATTTTCTCTTGGAACCCAAAACTCTTCAAGTGATAGAAACTGAAGGAAAATAAACTTATTTGGAAAAGAAACATAATTGAAAATGTGTTCTCCTGAGAAAAAAGTTTGTTTTTTGTATCGTTTTCATTTTTGTAGTACCTAGTCAGTCCATTATTGACCAGTACAGAACAAAATGTATTTACAGAAAAATCCTTCTCTAGGGTATTTTTTTCTAAGGAGAATTATTAATCCCTGTTAGATGCTATGTAGATAGCTAGGAAGTATTAGAGCAATATTTTAACTCACATGTGCCACCCAAAACTGTGGTTGCTTCAGTACATCACAGAGTGGTTGAAATGATAAAATATAGATATGGGTTATATATTAGAACACAAGAAAACTTAAAAATTGAGAGCTTAGAGGATATGCATTATAGGGAATCCTAGACGCCAGCACCTTATGTCAGTGGGCAGAAATTTTAATAATAACCAGAGAAAAGCATTTAAAGTGTTAAATCCACAACTGTCTAAAAACAATAAAATTGAAAACAAATACATGTGGTTCTGAATAGCCTATAGTTTTAGGGTTATTCATGATTCAGCATATTCTGAAATATTTTATTTTGAGTATTTCTATGTATAAGCTATATATTTTTGTTAACTTATCTTTTTACAAAGATAACTGTGTTTGCCTTTGCATCTGAATAGTGAACATATAAACTAGAGGTTTTGGGTGCATGTACGTATATTTATATGACAAAAACTTTTTCAGGAACAAAATTTTCATCATGGAACTACTTAATGACATTATAATTAATGCTCATCCTTACCCTAAAAGGGAATTCCTTTATTTGTTTAAATAATTTACAAAATTTAATATCTTTGATTCATACTCAATTTTGAACATTTTGCACATAAGATCATTATGAGATAAGTTACTTCCTTTCTACTGTTACTTGACAGTAAATTGGAAATAATAAGTACAGAGAATATTCCAAGGAATTTCCTGAATATTCTATTGAGTGAAATTAAGTAATACTTGAAATTTTCCTTCTCGCTCATTCACCAGGCAAAGTAAAGAACAATTTTTTTCCAGTTACCATTTTTGGTAAATACTGCCAGTTCTTCCTTTGACCTGTTAATTTTTTCCAGACCCACTTAGCATGAAGCAACAGGAGAAATGGAAATGGGATGTTAGGGATATTTTTTCTTTCCCTGATTCTCTTCCTTGTCTCCAAATTATCTGCACTAATTTAGGCATCAGGGGAGTTTACAGCTTGATCTGCAAGTTCTATAAATAAAAGATGTGTAAAAATATTTTTCAAAAGAAATCAGAGGTATATTTCAGGAATTGCAAACTGTTGTTTCTTAAAAGCCACAAGTTGTCTATAGTGGGAAATTATGCTTTGGTTTATTTTATAGCCCTAACACTCATGTCAATGTCATGTGAAGATATGTGTGCTCCATGCAAAAATAAAAAAATGTACTTGTAAAAGCATTCTTCTTCAGTTGTGACTAGTACATTAACTTTAGAATTAAGATGAATTGAACTATATGGAACTCAAAGAGCATGCAAGAATTCTCCACTCCTGTCATATTTGGATAATTAGGTACAATTGTTTGATTCATTATTTTGGATTAGTACAATGGGAAGGTTCTAATTTTAAAAATTATTTTTCTCAAGTTTTCTAAAATAGATATTTTGTGAGTATTGAACAGCAAAATGCAAGTGACAGTTTTTACAGTTAGTGAAATAACGTCTTCAGAAATACTTAACTCCAATGTTACTTAAAATTAATGGAGCTGGTATAGGTCAGTGGTTTGAGCAACTTCTTCCCAGGTAGGAAGTCCCAGGTTCAATCCCTGGTACCTGCCCCACCCTCTACCCCGCCCCCCCCCCCCCCCCAAAAAAAAAAACCTGTCTGCTCTTGGTTCCAATTATTGTTTTGAAATCTCAGAATGTTTAGTATGCCAGTGTATGTTTCACCAGCCTTTTGGGTTAGTAACAGTGTTTTGCCAAAAGTATTTCATTGGTGTTAAAAGGTAGGAAATAAAAATGTGTATGTTAAAATGCCTCACTTTTAAGTACATCATTAGGTGATCATATTAAAGGAGTTGTGATCTCCTTCCTTCCATTTTTTTCTTGCTGGCCTTTTATCTTCCTCCTCCTCCTCCACCTCCTCTTAGTATTTCTGAAATAAATGCAAGTATGCCACTCCAATTCACTGTCTACTTTAAACTCCGAATAAATTCCAAAGTCATCCTTACAATGCGTTAACTTTTTGCTATTTCAACACTTTTTAAATCCTGTTGTCTGCCATTTTATTCTTTATTAATTCAAATGTGAGAGATATATTGGTAACTTTCTACACAAAAAGAAACACTAAAATAATTTCTTCTTGTACAGTTCTCAAGCCTAACTATAGAAACAAGAATACATTTTGTTAACATCTTTTTTCCTCAGGATTTTTTTTCCTATTACTTGTTTTAAAACACCTGAAGTCATTTTGTAAATAGATGCCATTGTTAATAACTTTATGGGAAAAAAATGAAAAAAGGGAATCCTTTAAAATGATTTCTCATTTAATTTAAAAACCTTAAATCTTCAAACCACAGCTCTAAAAAAATAATGTGGCTATCATTGATCAGTATATAAAATCTGGTTTTGAATTGCTTTGCTTTAAATGCACTTTTAGAATTATGCAGTCAGACAGTGTTTACTCCAAATTCAAAATGAGGCATTTAAGCTGTTTGTGTTTTTTGTTCGTGGTGTTTAGTTTTGTTTTGCTTTGTTTATAAGTCTTTGTGGATATCCTTTGTGTGTTAGTCTGTGGTTGTCCTTTACTCTCTGCCCTTAGGAGAAAGAATTCAAATCTAATACCACAAATACTTTTACCTGGCAAGCAGCTTTTTAATCAAAATAAATTATTTTCAAACTCCAGAAATCAACAAGTTCATGTTCTCAAGATGTTTTGAGTTCTTTTGTTTATAGGTTCTGTTAACATACACTGCTGACTTATTTACACTTAATATTTTGTCCTAGATTGATTTGTAACTTTTTTACATTATCTTCAGGTCTGTTTCAGGAACAGTATTTGTGCTATTACATTTTAAATTACCAAAGTGATATCCATATAGAACAATATTCTGGGAAAAACTAAGAAATGAAGTAGAGATCCTTAGAAATTTGAGAGTTTGCTTCTTGTTTAGGGAAACTAAATAACCTTCTAGCATGATAACTGTAATTGACATGTCTGGCTTTTTTTTTTTTTTTTAAGGAAGAATTTTTATATGTAATATAAATATTCTTAAGAGACAAAAATCTGTTTTTATATATTTTTCAGTGAAAGAGTTTCTAGCCAAAGCCAAAGAAGACTTCTTAAAAAAATGGGAAAATCCTACTCCGGTAAGGAATATTTAAAATTTTCTATGACTTAAAAATGCTGTTAAGTAAAATCATGGTTCTTGCTGAAGTAACTTACCACTTTTGAAACTTTAATTTTCAAGTAGCCTTGTAAATTTAAGCTTAAAATGAGAATTTGGCCATAGCATTATGTTTTGATTTATTAATTATAAATTATACATAATAATTTTATGTATCCCTAAATTGGAGAAGGAACTTGTCTCTAGTATAATACCTAATTTAAACTTAGATACTATTTCCAAGTTACTACAAAGTCTTAATATTTTCTAATACTATAGTAATTTTGAATTATGCTTTTGATAAGATCCTATTGTGCAGTTTTATATTCTTAATACAAGTACTTGGTTATTGGCAATATATCAAGTACACAGGGATCCTTTTACAAACACTTTGATGGAGTACTGTGTAATATAAGTGCTTATGAACTATAAAACTTTTAAGTATGTAAGTTAAGTACTTAACTAAAGTCTAAAAAATGTATTTTTCAGAAAATTTATCTCATATATATTCCCCGACTCATTTTGGAGTTAAAAATAATGAAATTTAATTGTAGATTAAAATTTGAAAAGCTTTTTTTCCCCTAGCACAAACAAGTTTTTATTTCAAGTATTTTTTCACTGAAGAATATTTAATTCAAAATAAATATGTTTTGTGGAGATGCCATCATTACCAAGATTAAGAGCATGACATAATTTAAAACATAGTTACTCTAGTAATTACAAGTACTTAGACATTATAGGACAAGAGACATTAAGGGAGATGAGAAATTTGGCTTCTTTTTTACTATACAAAGTAAAGTGTGGCCAGCAGAAAGAGATATTCTGTTGTCTACTAATTAAGTTTGTTTAAATATTTGGTTGGTGACTATATTAACATTTCATCTATGTTGATAAAACCAGAAATTAAATATTAATCCAATCCACAATTATGAGAACTTCTTTCTGCATTGATATAGAATCTCAGGGTAATTTAAAATTATTGGAAATATGAAATTAAAATATGAAAACAAATTTTATAAGTAAAAGCTTAGAGTTGCTGACAAGCTACTGAACTCGCTGCAATAATCCAACAGGAAGCTATGATTTGTTTCCAAAGGTGTAGTGTGATTTGCAATAGAGTTCAAATCCAATGGCAGAGAACTCTAGTAGCTATCTAGATTCCTCCTTTATAAAAGAATCATATTGTTTCACATTTTTCTCAAACTAAAAATTCTACAAACCTGCCTTGGAAATATTTTTTCCCAGATGTTCATGGAGATTTTTGCAATGAAAACTTATTAAACAAATGGGTCAGCAATTGCTACTTGTTGTATTTAGCATACAGATAATTTGTTTCTAGTTATTTTCATTTTGCTTTGGCAGCAACAAATTCAAAACGTTGATGCTTCTAACTCTTTGCTTCTATGCTGTAGTGAAAGCAAGAACCACCCCAGTGTTCATTAAAAAACCACTTATTCAAAGAGATAAAGGGTCTGTATTTTTCTGGGGCTCTGACTTTTGGTTATCTTGGTGGAAATGAAGAACACTTCTTTCCTTATTGTTACTGTCTTAGGTGTGCTGGATTAATTCAATATCAGAAGGAGCCACTAGAATCTCTCATGCTGCTATTATCTAGTTCTCTAACCTCATATAATGAGAGAAATGAAGTAAGACTTCCTCACAGGTAGCTCCAGGGAAAGGTCTCTGATCTCTCAGCATATGTATTCTTTGCAATTATTTGCAAGTGCATTAGACTCTATGGCTTATACGACTGTCTTTGTCAATAAGCTTCTGGTCAGGTTGTAATTATTAAGATATGGAACTAATTTATTAGAAGTCCAATATTAGAATTCATATTGGAATATGGCCTTTAATTTTTCAACTAAGGCTCTTATTTTCTCCCATTACGATTATGCTTTGTTTTACAGTAAAATTATCTTCCCAAATATTAGATCCTTTCTTATTCAAATGAAAAATAGACCCTGTATTCCAATAGTCTTCTTATAGTTATTTATTGGATAGTTATAAATTAAATTACTCATTCTTAATATATATTACTATATAATATATATTATTAGGGCTATTATAAATATCATAGTCTTTTCTTGAGAGCTTCTCATTTAAAGTTTGTTTTATTTTTTCATGTATGTATAGAATAATGCTGGGCTCGAGGATTTTGAAAGGAAAAAAACCCTTGGAACTGGTTCATTTGGAAGAGTCATGTTGGTGAAACATAAAGCCACTGAGCAGTATTATGCCATGAAGATCTTAGATAAGCAGAAGGTTCGTTTTTTCACTCATTATTTACCTGCAGAGCAAATTTCAGTCTTAAACACTGGACTGTTGAAAAGATGTGGTCTAATGACTTATTAACATTGATAGCTTCAAATAGTTTTATTGTTGATTCAATTTATTCAATTTTCATTCTTTTTTATTGTGACTATGGTACAGTTAATACTTTTAGTATAAGGAGTAAATTATTATTTCAGTAATTATACATAATATAATTATATGTATCTTTACTAACAAAATATTGAATTCAATATGTAAAGAACAATATCTCTCTTACATGCTGCCTTGCAGAAAAATGCAGGGACAAATGGCTTAATTCTTAGATTGAGGTAACTGAAATTTAGTAAGTTTATTTTATGACTTATTCTAGTTTTCAGTAGAAGCCCTCTTATTTAGTGTACTGGGTTTGGTTAATTTTATTGTATTTTATTGTATTTTATTGTTTGTTTGTTTGTTTATTTAGGAGGTACTGGGGATTGAACCCAGGACCTCGTACATGTGAAGTACTCATTCAGTCACTGAGCTACACTTGCTCTACTGGTTAATTTTAAATGTCAGTTAAAGCAAGGGGAAATTTTTAGGAGCTGCATACTTAAAAAAAAAAAAACCAACATTTTTAAAGTACTTTATCATATATTAGTATACCTAATGGATCACTTAAAATTAATGGAGTGAAAACAAAAACTTGGCCAATCTTGATATCTTATAAATATTATGTTCTAAGAACGACTCTTCTTTCCTAAGTCTAAGAATGACTTTTTGGCTTAATTGGGATTAGGATGCAAAATGTGGAAGAAACAGTACGGAACTAGCAGTCTGGATTATAGATAGTGGGTAGATCAGCACTGTCTGCTAGAAATATAACATGAGTCACAAGATTTGCCATTTTTTTCTTTTCCTTCTCTTAATTTTAAATAATTACTAAGAAAGTAGAATATAGGGAAAGCTTAAATACAAACTTTCTTATAGCCACTTTAAAAAAGAGTAAAAGAAACAGGTAGAATCAAGGTTCAGTAATACATTTCCTCAACCCCATACCTACAAAATAGTGTCATTTATAATTTATGTAACTAATATAAAATTATTGCAGTATTTTGCATTCTTTTTTCATTCTAAGTTTTCCAAATCTGATGCGTGCTTAATACTTATTGTACATCTCATTTTGGACTGGCCACATTTCAAGTGTTACATAACCACATGTAGCTAGTGGCTACTGTATTTATTAGACAGCACAGGATTAGATTGGACTGAAGTTTCAGTCAATTCTCTTCTTTAATTAAAACAAAAAACAAAACTGAGAGGGGGTAGTGGCTTTACTCACAAAACGGAAAGGGGGTAATGGCTTTAGTCTCTCTAATATTAAGTATGTCCATCCAGGCATTCATTTAATAGTGCATGTTTGTCTACTGCCCTCTCTCACATTTCTTTTTCAGCCATACTTCTTGAAAAACTAGTTTGATCACTCTATCCACTTGGAATAACTTATTTTCTACTAATTCATCCACCACAGCAATTTAGCTGCCTTCTCATATATCCCCTACCTCTTGCTATTCCATTGAAATGGCTCTGCCATGGTTTACCAATCCTGTGACCTAACCACCAAGTCCAGTGGTCTCTTTTGCTTATCTAATTTGATGTTTTTAGATCATATAATTCTACCGACATCTCTCTTGAAATTGTCTTGTCCCTGATATCTTGGGACTTTTTGCTCTCCTGATTATGCTCTTGTCTCTCTTGACTCTTCCTTTTTCTATACCTTTTCCTTTGTTTTTTTTTTTTTCTGCCTACTCTTTAAAGATTGCTAATCCCATAGCTCTGGACTAGCCCTTCTCTTTTTTCTTGCTCTATACCCTCTCCCTGTGTACTCTCATCTGACAGCCTCAACTCTTTCCTGAATTTTCTACACCTAATTTGAACAATCTGAGCATTGCGCTCTTAGAGGTCATCTAGTTTTTTCACTCTTTCTAAATGAAGTAATTAATTGGGTCTCAGAGAAGAAAAATGACATATATTTATATTGGTAGCACAATGACAAAATGCTTCTGATTTATCTGTCTTTAAAATTGCTGTTGTCAAACAGATGTGTACAACAATGTTCATAGCAACATTATCCACAGTAGCCAAAAGGTGGAAACAACCCAAGTGTTCATCAAGAGATGAATGGATAAACAAAATATAGTATAAACATAAAATGAAATATTATTCAGCCAAAAAAAAAAAAAGTATGAACTTCTGATACATGGTACAATATGGATGAACCTTAGAAACATGCTAAATGAAATAAGCCAGACACAAAAAGTACTAATATTGTATCATTCCACTTACATGAAATATTTTAGAATAAGCAAATGAATAGACACAGAAAGTAAATTAGAGTTTACTAAGGGCTGGGGGCAGAGGATAATTAGGGAGTTATTACTTAATGGGTACAGAGTGTTTGTTTTGGAGTGATGAAAAAGTTTTGGAAATACTTAGTGATGACAGAAACATGTGAATGTAATTGTTACCACTGAGTTATGTACTTTTAAATGGTTAAAATTACAAACTTTGTTATATATATATTTTACCATAACATTTTTTAAAATAATTAAAATTTAAAAATATAAAAACTTATCAAAAATTTAACTTATGGGAACCAGCTGTGGCTCAATTGTTGGGGCTCTGGTTTACCACATGGGAGGCCCTGGGTTCAGTTCCTGGAGCCTCCTCGAGCAGGCAAACCACCTCGAGAAGGCAAGCCCCCGCAGGCAGGGCAAGCCGCCACGAGCAGGCAGGCCGCCGCACGGTGAGCTGACTCGACGGGTCGACACAGCAGGGGGAGATGAGCAGACACGGAAAAACGCAAAAATGAACACAGCAAGAACAGGCAGAAGGGGGGGATATATAATAAATAAAAAATAAATCTTTAAAAAAATTTAACTTACATAAACTTACAGTTAAATTATATTAAAAACAAGTAATAGGGAACCGGCAGTAGCTCAGTTGGTAGGTTCCAGTTCCTGGGGCCTCCTGGAGAAGGCAAGCCTCCTGGTGAAGGCAAGCCGCCGTGCAGTGAGCCGCCGAGCGGAGAGCTGCCTCAGCGGGATGACGCAGCAGGGCAAGACAAGCAGACACAGAAAAATGCAAAAATGCACATGAACACAGCGAGCACAAGCAAGGGCAGGGGATATATAAATAAATTAAAAATAAATCTTTAAAAAATAAATAAATAAATAAACAAGTAATAAATATATACAACTCAAACAATGCCTATAGTTTTTCTTAAATTATATATTTTATGTTATCTTTCTGAAGGAATTAATACGATGTGCTTTGCTCATTTTTATTAAGCGGTTTACAATATATGCTATTTTATGCGTTAAAATACTCATGTGGAAGAAGTTTTTAATTCCTTTTTTGGTAAGGCAGTGACTTGTTAAGTAAATTACTGATAAGGTTACCTCATGGATAAATCATGACAAGAGTATTTCCAGAAGAATATCTGCAGGGCCCGGCTAGATAGCTCAGTGGATAAAGAGCTCGCTGGGAAACCACATGGGAGGCCCTGGGTTCGGTTCCCGGGGACCTCTCCTAGCGGGCAGACCGCCTTGAGAATGGCAAGC
>PVKH010004922.1:0-22767 GCA_004027955.1 Chaetophractus vellerosus | reverse complement strand
ATAATTGATTTGCACTTTCTAGAAATTTATTAGATTGGTCACTCTTAAGGGTCAGCTTTATTACTTAAGTCACATTTTAACACGTTCAGTTTTATCTACTGTGGTATAGCTTCTTCTTGTGAAATTTTAATTGAGTTTTGTGACTTTGTAACGGAAGTTCAAATTTTGTTAGAAAACACACACTTAAAATATAGCCGAGACACTTCTGAAATCGCATCAAGAAAAATTCGGTTTCTTATACCAGGCTGAGTTCCTTTGAGTCCAAGCAAATGAACAACTCTAGCCTGGATTTTTCTCTTTGTCTTCAGAGGAGCAGGACCTGGTTTTAACAGATACATCTTCATGTCCCTCACTCCTTAAGTAGTTTAACTTACTTTTTAACGGTTACATGCCAGAAAAACAGGTTGCTTAATTGGTTTGACCTTTCACAGTATTTTTTAATTTTTCAATCTTAGCTTCATAGTTCCATCTGGCCCTTTAAAACGACATCTGGTTAACTGTACTTAACCAGCTGATCACTGTACAGTTATTTTTAAATGTAATGTATGCTTAAACAGATGTTATTTTTATAGATGTGGATCTAAACTGCACTTGTGTACGTGCTATGTCTGCGTAAACTCTTTCTGCAATTCAAATGTTGACACCCAAAATTACAAGCCAGAATGCTTATGAACTCCTCTATTATGGTACTGCACTTTTGTGCTGCTTGTTAGGTAAACATCAATTCAGTTCTTTTTTTCTCTCTTCATTGCACATAAATAAAACATTAGCATTTAGTTTATAAAGTGATGAACATTTTGCTGTGTTGGATTTAGCTTTATAAATACAACTGCTGTCAGCAAGAAAAGAGGATTTATTGAATAAATAATAAGAAAGCTAAGGGAAAATGAAAAAATATATATATTATGCAAAACATGGTGTCTGTCAACAGGTCACAGAGGGGTTTCAAGGCTTTTGGTGTTGCTGTCAGAGATAATTCCAGCTATGGTTCACTGTCTCTGAAACATTCCGGGCCTTGGACTCCCAGTATGTGACTTAGATTTAGTCCAGGAAACATGTAATAGAAAATACATTTATTTTTTTTAGAACTTTGATTTCTTAACTGTCCAGGGCATAATTAACATTTAGAACAATTTAAATGCCTTACTATAAAACATAGAAAATGATGAAAAAACTTGATAAAGGAAAATTTTAGTTGCCATTCAACCCTACCGTTTTATTTTAGAAAGATAGAACGCATTCTATCAGAGAGAGAAGAAAAAAAAAACAAACAAAAAAAACCAGGCAGCAAGCAGTTTCTACATAGATGGAAAAGCTTTTCAGTCATGAAAGAATCTTAGCATCGAGTATGTGTTGTTTTGGAGAGAATTCATTTTCGCCAACAAAGAGATCTCCAAAGACTACCACATTGGGTAGTTTGCATATGACACAAGGTTGTGTCTTACTTGAGACAAAGAAAGCAGTCACAGTTGAAACTATTTTACAGGGAACTTTAAAAGTATCGTTCTCAAGGTTAAAAATTGCTGTTATACATAATACCTCAGTAATTGATAGACATTTTCTCTCTCCAGAGTCCATTTTCTGTGAAAAACACCACATAACATCTGTTCATAAACAGTCCTTCTGTGAAAACACTGACACAGGTCTTGAGCTTCTACCGGCTCAATTCCCCTGCCATGTGCAGATGGCACGATGTATTTATACAGCTGAAGCCTGTGTAACATAAGCTAGGCCATATCTCCAGGTAAGACTTCAGGCAAACATGTGCTGCTGTTCTACAGCCTTACCCCAAGTTGTTCAAGGGGTTCCTTCTGACACAAAGACAAATTGTTTCCCGTTAACGTTCGGGATTTGTCAGAAAAATCACCTTCGGCAATCAACACATAACTCTACAGAGATAAGGATATTTCTAGTCTTTTAAAAAGATTCCACAGAACACATTAATGAAAAACTAATTAGGTTACAGAGGTATTTGGGAAACTAAGTATGACTGATCATTCGGTTGCCTTTTTGTGTCTCTATGGTTTATGTGTGATTTTAACTGGAATTAATCATCACAACTAAAAGCAAAAAGTTTGGGGCTAAGGCTTTAAAACAATAAATGTTCAATTTTCCAATAACAACTATGAGGGGGAAAATGTAGATACAGTGCAAGAAATTATTTCCCAGGATAACTTACTTTAGTTTCTCCTGTTACACATTAAATGGGGATGGGCACAAGAATAGAGCCTTTTGACTGAGCATTTGTAGAGAGACACTTAAGAGGTTTTCAAACCCTGGTGAGCTGTTGTTGCTTTTCAAATCTGGTTCCCCTATTCATCACTGATATGCTGGTCCTTTGACAGTCTCTAAAATTCTTCTTTCTTAGAAACTACACAAATCCTAAGGACAAGCATAGCCTGTTTCTCATGATCTGGAAAAACACAGACATAAGTAAAAGCAGGATGCTGGAACTTCCGAAGGGTTTGGGGGCCCTGAAGATCACCCAAATAAACAGACCAAGGAAGCCATACATATGTGTAGCCCTGGTTTATTTGTACCTGTCTCTGTTACACAGCTGAAAATCCTAAGAAATTCACGATCAGAGGAACCTATCTATGGTGTCTTAACGTAATATAAACTATTCATATTTTATTCTCCATGAACACCACAGGCAAGTTCTTGTTATATTTGACCAGCTGGGTGATAAATGCTACCCAGTGCTTAGACGTTTTTTTGCCCTAGCTTCAATCTCCAATTCACATAGGAGCTTTCTGGTTTATGCGTTTCAAAGATGCTTTTACAGCATTTATGAACCCTCAACTCATTTAAGAACCTTTGTAGTGGCTTATTAGCTTTGGCTACAGAATCATCTTTCCTGAAGATTTGCAAGAGAAAAAACAGCCATTTGTGAGTTTGATGTTTTAGGAGCTATATCTATCTGACTGGGGGAAAGAAGATAAACTAGAGAAACTTTAGAAAATTTCTTCCAGGGGAACACTTTTAGGAGTCTGTTTCTATATGATGGAAAAAACATGGCCAAATTTGCTCTTTACTCACACACACAATAAACTTCATTTGCAATATAGAAAAAAAAACACATCTAAAATAGAAATAAAGTTCTACCTTCAAATCATGTTCCAAGACCTCTTTTCACTAAACACTGTACTCTATTGCTGTTTGGATAAATTTATGCAGTTGAGGACTATTAGAAGAGACAAATTCAAACCATGTTATTACATTTGAGAAAAGTACTTACATGATATGTTAGGCAAAACTTTTCTGTTTTATTGTTGTTAACTTATTCTTATTGATACTTTCGTTTGTTTTTTCCCCTGGAAAATCTAAATTTGAGGGAATTTTCCATGATGTATGAACACAGAATAATGACAGAAGCCTAAATTTGTTGGAAATATTTTTAACCATATTCTAAATTACCACAGTATAATAGGTTCATTGTGGTGTGATTTATAATAGTGAAAAAGTGAAAGCAATATAAATATCTAACAATAGAGGACTGATTAACTATTGATATGGAAAAATTATGACATTATGTCAAGTGAAAAAAAAAGTGAAACTAAAATTGCACATATATTACACATCTCCACTGGGAATGAGACATACAGAGGCACAGATAAAAGACCTGGAAATAAATATACTAATGTATCAACAATACTATTTCTGGGTAAGAAGCTTAAGGATAATTTTTATTTTCATTTTTTTAAATGTATTTTACAAATTTTTACATTGTACCTACATTATTTTAATAATCAGAAAGAAATGTAATGAAAAGCAAAATGAAGGCACATTCTTGGGAGAGAATGCCTATAACATTTATTATTTATTAATGGAAATTTTGATGACTTTACGCAAGAATAAGCAGATATAAAGAATTTGAGTTATGTTTTTGACAGAATTTTATGAAATTTGGAAAGGGATGGTTCAGAGAAGTCTTTCTCCTCCTATAATGTGCCTTTGGAGAGAGTTACAATTTGTTGCCTAGATAGTATAATAATGCCCTCGGGGGTCTCCCTGATGACTTTATTTAATCCATCCTTCCCTTCCATTCACTTCCCTTCTCTTAATAAATATTTATTGATTGCTAACTCGGTGCCAGAGGATCAGAGTGGAGATTGAAACAGAAATGCCCTCCTGGAATTTACAGCCTCAGAGGGGAGACAGTCAATGAACAAGCAAGCAAATGCCCAATAAACAAACAATATGTCACAATAGTGAGAGCTGCACCTGAGGAAATGTATGTGGTGGAGACAGGGTAAGCAGCCCTATCACTGACAGAGCTAAAGGGAAGTCCTCTACACGACAGTGACGTTTGTGCTGCGAACTAAAAGCATAAGAAGGAACAAACTGGTGGTGCCGAGCATGGGAGGACGGTAGAGGGAAAGTGCTGGACCCCACATTAGATATTCACAGTGTCTGCCCCACACCCTCTCGGCACCCAGGAGTGCTCCCACACAGGAAACACTTCAGCATTTATTGAATTGGCTTGATTTGGAAGATGAGGCATTTAAATTGTCAGAACAGGAGCTCAGCTGACTGAATTCTTCCTACCAGTCTACAGGTGACCTTAACTCCACCTCTAAACAGTGCCTGCTTCTCAAGCAATCCATCTTAGAGCCAGATAGATTCTCACTCGTTGCTCCTAAATAGTGAGAGCTTTACTCATGGAGACAAGGAGACTTGGGATAGTTTAAAATGTATTCTCAATTTAAGTGGAGTGGAAGCTTAGCTCTATATGGTGTCTTGATGTACAGTCTGTGACAAACATGAATATCAGACTGTGCAAAATTATTAATGAATTCCTGTCACCATGCACCAATCAAATTTCTAATCATTTCAAGGCAGTCTCAAAGGATCAGTTAGGACTATCAGCATACATAGCTAGCTGCTTATAATTCTTAATGTTTTTCTACAAAAATATTTCAAAAATATTTTGGCTTAATCTCAAAACCAGGAATAAGACTAGACATAGGCTGGTCCAGACCATTCATTCTTTTTGAATTCGTAGCAATTGCTTTCCCTGAAGAGTATGCCCACCCAGCTGGAAGAAAACTGAAAAAGAAAAAGAATTTTTTTCTTGACTGATGCCAAGAATGGCTTTGACTTATTTTTTCCCCACTGGATTGATCAAATCAAACATTTGTGCCCTTAAAAATGTAAACAGTACTATGTTCCTCAGCCTGATGGGAGCAATGGCATATCTACTACTAATGAGGGAACATGCAACATTCTCAAATAAGATCAAATTGAGCAACCAAGAAAAATATATAGCTTGGGGTCATGAGTGATAACAGATTCCAAAGAAGAGTGGGAAGGTCAGTGATGCTCAATATGGGAAATGATGAAATTTCCACCTCCAATAAAAATAAGATGTTGATCAGGAAACTGTAATATTTCTAGTGCCTAATATTAAAAATCCACCACAAATAATTGTTGACTTCCAGACATGTATAATTGATCCTACTTGTATCAACAGTAAGTTCCCTTTTTTTGAGGTTTTTTTTTTCACGCTAACTTCTTTTTACATGGTATTATTTCCCTTAAATGGCATTTCCACTGACAACTGCACTGAATGCACTGCATAATTATCGTGTCTGCAGTTTCTTTTTTTACAGTTCTTTTTAATTACAAAATAATACCCTTTTGAAGAGTGCATCTTTGATATCTTAACCATCACTGGGTCAATACTGCAGTCTATGCTCATTATCAATATATTTTAATTATTTTATTCTTTCTAATGCCCCAGTTTTGTTTTTCATGAACTGCAAGGTAATTATGTTTGTATCAGGATAAATAATTAACATTCTCTGGAGCAGAACGGCCATTACTTTCCTTTTTTCTTTTCCTTTTAGACATGGCAACATACAAAAAAATAGAAAGTTATTTACCTGGATTGACAGAATGCAGTCTTTTCTCAGGGCGATAGTAACATTTCTGATTCAAGAACAATTTTTTGGCAAAACTCAGAATTCCTCAGAGCCAGGGCCAGCGCCTGGACTCCTAACTCTTCTTTAAAGAGAACAATGCTTAAACAGAGCCTTTATCTTGCTGTTTAAATTCTCCTATGCCTTCCTTCATGCCCTAATTCATTTCCCCAAAACTGGGTGTAGGGTGTTGAGGCCTTAAGCACAAAGGCTATTTAGTTGTATAAAATTACTCTATTTTCCCATTTGGAAAAACTCATATTTAAAGAAAACTCTCACTATACGAGGTTGCAAAAATGTGAGAGAATCACAAATATTTACTGAGAAGAACTTATGCATGAGTTACAAGTTCAAAAACAAGGTAACATAAGGTAAAATTCAGTAGGTGATGCTGAGAGAAAGGCCACGAGCTAGGTGAGCGGAGCAAAGTCCCTGTGACAAAGATTCACTTTATTGGCACTGTGATATTTGCTTCTTAGCTGTTGTGTTGCATGTACATTCCTCTAAGGCACCATTCCAAAAGGTGGTGGTGAAATTCCTATGGTACTAGCTGTGTGATCTTAGGCAAGTTACTTCATCTCTCTGAGCTTCCACTTTCTCATCTGTAAAGGTGGGCTAATAGTGCCTGAGTAAATGCTCTTTTTGTAATGCCAAGAGTTATTTGAAGACAGCTTTCAAATTCCTATCGGCCTTCAAAGTAAATACCCAATGTCTTTAAACATTCCTCAAACTAGAAGCTTTCAAGAATCCTCATCAGTTTGTCCATCCTCCTTTTTTCTATGCTCAGTTTTGAAGGTTTCTGATCAAGTATGGGGCTTAGAAAAGATTGCAATGCTCTAGGTAAAATGTGAACTACCTAAAGCAAGATAAAATAACCACTCTCCCCACTTCTGTCCAGAAACAAAACAGTTTTACTTTGATATTTTTGGCTTCCTGATTTTTACCTATTTTCCTTCCTACCTTCGTATAATTAAGAGATATAAAAACGCTACTAACTCTTTCCAGTGGCCACATATCTGCTGGTTTCTCCTATTGGTGCCCGTGACACAGCATTGTAGTGAATTTACAACTTATACTATCACATAATATTTATTAGGCATTTGCTACATGCTTGACAGGTAAAGAGATGCATTGCATGGTTCAGACCCAAGTATCTTCCCTTTTTTTTTCTTTCACTGTAAACGATGCCACCATTTCAACTCCTACCACAATCCAATATTTGAAGAAGAGGCAAACTAAAAGTAAATTAAACAACTAAAATAAGTAAATAATTTAGAAAACCTATGAAGGAATTTCATGCTCAGTGATATAAGAAAAGGTTTAATTTTCACAGAAAAACTTTACCTGGGATTTAAGCAAATTCCAATGTAACAAATTAGATGTTGCAGTTTCCCTATGTCCAGCTTATTCAAATGTGATTTTTCAAATATCAATGTCCAAGGCAAAAAAAATTGCTTTTACTTTTAAAAAATTATGTAGTTAATTTAGTTATCATCTATACTTTAAAAAGAAACCTTCTTATCCCAAAAGCATTTAACAGGAGGAAAATATAAATAATTACCAGGATTTCAAAGATTTAAATCAGGAAACCTAATCCACATATTTAAGGCATAACTGCATGACCCTTTTAACTACCATCATTTGGAGAGGGAGGGATGGCTACAATGCAAATCCACATTTGTTTTTAACAAGGTTAGGCAAAATAATACTGGTCTTTGCAATTGATAAAACCAAAGAAAAGCAAAGACAATTCAGGAAATTAAATTTTTAGCAGAAGATTTAAAAACTCCTGGTAGTGACATGTTTTTAATAAAAGGCTCTTCCATATAAAATATGCACACAATAAATATTTAGTAAACTCAGCACCCATTACAGAAATGGCTAAGATCCTCTAGCAACATAAAGAATTGTCATGTTTATCTTGTAAAATCATCTTCAGAGCAACAAGAACAATATCAAGTTTTACAAGATTCATGCATCAGTGGTGGATGTTTATATGCAAGTAAAGAATCTAGTACTGGATACCTACAGAGTCAAACAAACTGACTGAGAAAGTTGATGCAAACAAAGGGGGTGTTTGACAAATAATTTGTAAGCTTTGCATCATAGTTAGGAATAAGATGGATTTTCAGTACTGTGAGAAAAGTCACCATGAAGTTGCCTTCTAATGGATTCAACCTAATTGTTTAAAGCAAAACAGAATGGAGCATTTATTAACAGCCATCCTGCTCCCACGAAACCCATGTCATTTTCTCATTTTTTTTTTTGCTTTCATTTGGAAAATTGAGCTTCATTCATGCTTGGAAATGAACGATTTAGGCATTCCTAAAGAAATAACCCAAACTGAAGAAATATTTTTAAATATAAAATATCTTTGAAATTACATAGCACAAAAATTTGTTTACTGCTTTCCAATAATATAAGATTACAAATATAACAATGTTATTTCTTAAAAAAAAAAAAAAAACCAAACTAACAACAAAAGACATAACCATACCTCTTGGAATTAAAAAGATTGAGAATTCTGCCTTTAGTGGGCAAATAGAGAGAAAAAAATTCTGTCTGAAAAAGCGTTTTTAAAATGGCTTCTTATTTATGTTATTGAATAAATTTTGTCTATATTGGTGAAACATAAAGAGGCTAATAATCTGGTGCATTATGACAGTGGTGGTGACTCTACAACTACATAAACATTCCCAATATAAGGGCTGTTTTCTATCAGAAATAATGAAACAAGTTAAAGTAATATTATTAGTGAAGACAGTTTCATTTGTATATATCTAAAATATCTAAAATGACATAAAGATCAATCAATTGACTGTTAAATACAGGGTTGAAAGGTGACAGTTAGTGGGCACTGTGATCTCTTTTTCACTTTCTGGACCAGTGACCATGGATTAACGGCAAGCATTAATATTCACTGTATATGCTTTGCCCAAAATTTCTTGAAATTTCTTGAAAAATAGGTTGTAGCTGACAACAAATCTTTTTAAAATGTGAAATCCTATCATAAGAATTTTTCACACTCTAAGAAGATTAAGTGTGTTATTATATTTTCTTGTCAACAAATAATAGCATGAAAGCTATCAGGGTACAAAAAAAGTAAGTAATGCCGTCTTATATTTTCTAGTACTCTCCAACCTATTCAAATCGAGAAAGAATACAGAAAAATGTTTTTCAGGTAATGAGAAATTTTTAAACCTACTGAAACATAGGTAAGTTTTTAAAATATCATTTCTAAAAGTTTACTCCTAAAGCTCTTCCCTTATTTTTATGTATATTTTATTCACAGTTAACCTTTGATTTGTTCCAAAGGGAGATTCTGAAGTCAATGGTTTTGAGGTCAAATCTTGGCTTCACTTCTCACTAGCTTTATAACCAAATGCAAGTTATTTGCTCTCTGAAGTTCAGTTCTACGATATAAAAATGGAGATAATAATCTATATAATGGTTCATGAAAGTGATCAATAAATCCATCTGCAATGTTACTTTATTACTATTGATATTACTACAACTGCTGCTGCTACTAGTACTACAACTTTTAATCCTAAAATTCCATTAAAATATTTTCCTAAAAAGAATAGATGTAATATTTTTAACATGGAAAAGAGCATAGTACATTTGAAGGATTTTAACCTGTGTCCCAGCCTTGTTACTTACCACCTTTGTGATTTTTAAAAACATCATGAGCCCTAAATGAATGTTAAGTTCCCTATTTGTAAAATGGGGATAAGAATATCTGCCTTTGGTTTTTGAGAGAATTAAATAAGGTTATATATGTAATCATGAAATGCTCTGCAAATGTTAGTAATTGTGAAGAAAATAAGCAACTATAACTTCTTAAAGAGATCACAAAAATCTATGAATATTGTTGCAATGAAGCTCTTATGAGTTTTGTGGGTTTTATTTGTTGGCTTCTCTTGTTTCACCGTGGTATTCAACCTATTACATTAAATAGTTGAAATCAGATTGAATACAATTTGTTCTGAATACATCTCACTTGCTTAAACATTCCAATCGGATGTTTTCCAATTTCCCGCATCATATTTCTCTCGTCCCAAAGGGTCATGTGGTAATTTCTGTAGGGAAAATGGTCTAACCACCACAAAACTGATCAAAGTATTACTACAAATACTGCCTTAGGACAAATGATTTGAACCCTTCCATTATCAAAACATCTGCAAATGTTCTCTTTTATGTATGTGCCAACGAGGGAACATATGAATTCCCTGCCCCTTCTGAGCACCTGACGTACACCTCACATGTATAACTAAATTCAAGAAAAAATTGATGAATGATATGAACTGGTAGGAATTAACAAATTCATGTAATAGGACAATAACCAAATCCTAGAAAGGCAGAAAACATTTTTACATAGTCTTAAATGTCTTAACTGTAAATCCCTTTTGCAATTTTGTGTTAACATGCTGGTTCCTAAAATATTACTGTATATAAATATTGCTTTTGTACCTTTTCCAGAATTGTGTATGATGGTGCATAAACCTCACCATGATATATACGACTGAGGGTCATTTACATGCAGTTTTAAATCATTCCAGCTTGATTTTTGTCATGTATTGGCACAGTTCATGTTTTTTAGACGCATGTTTTTATTTTAAAAAGAGATTTATATCTTATTTTGCTAAATGAGCCCTTAAGTGAAATAGGTAAAATATTTGCTTCAGCAACAACTAAGAAGCTACACATTTCTTTTCTTGTGAGTGTATATGCACGTGTGCAGTACATATCTATAATGGAAATTAAGCTTTTAAAATAGAATATAAGGAAAAATGAGGTAATTGGCTAATTTCTGCCATTTTAATTTTTAAAATCGACTGTCATAAAATAAGTCATTTTATGGGGCTTTGCGCATATATCTTAAGGATTAAGAATGAGTAGATTGGTCCTGGTCCATTTCACAAGGTCTATAGGTTGGGCTCCAATATATATATGCATGTGTATGTGTGTATATAAAGATGACAATTTCTTTCTGAAAATCTAAAAATGTGGAGCTATGTATGCTAACATAATTTTTGAAATGAAAAATAATAATAAAGTATTTTCAATTAGCCATAAAATAGAATAATGTAGGCTTTCTTTCACTGGCAGCAGGCTGACTTTGCCTGCAGAGTTGATTTGAATGAATAGCTGGTTGGGGAAGTGCCCTCTTCTTCTCTCCCGATATAGGTGCTTTCATCTTCCAACCTAAGTTTCAGAGCAATGATGTAACTTGTGTCATAATGTAATGACTTTTCCCTTTAAAAGCTTTATTACAATTTTGAAATATTCTAAACTCCAAATAGAATTTATTGCAGTATATTGGATAATATGTCCACATATATGTTAAACATACTGAGGGCCTTTTCTCTATCTAAGGATATCGCACTATGGCATCTTAACATTCTGTTTAACTGAGTGCTAACATAGTCACATTTCTAGGTTTTCAGCTCCTGTGGTTTTACTTCCATCAGTTTATTACTGTTTTTATTTTTCTATATTGTGCTCCTTATTGAATTACAAATAAAAGTATGTATTGGTGGCAATACTCTAAACATATTACTTTGAATAACAGAAGTGTTTATTTTTTAAAAACTCTAAATGACATACTTTATACTAGTTAAATGTTCTCCAACAATATAACAAAATATAAATCATCTGGTGAAACCCACGTCCTAAAATATAACCAGGTCTACATTCATAGTAACTCATGGAAAATTCTTTTCTGCACTGTTTGAGAGACTATGCTCAATGTTTTACTATTGTTTATTCTTCAATAACTAATCACCCTTCTTGGTCTTCCAAAAGTTCCCGGCATTTCACTAGTTTACACATTGATTGAATACTGTTCCCAGAATTGCTTTTGGCACTAGGCCAACTGCTGTGATAATCAGCTATAAGATTTATTCCAGTCAAGAAGTGTTATAAACATAAGGATTCATAAAGCACCGCACTGAAAATGAATACTGATGCTTTCTTTGAGATGGTTGAAGACTTTTCGTGCTTTCAATGAGCGCTAATGCCAGTCTTTACACTCTTCAACTATATGTGAGCTTTGAGTTGAAGGGAAAAAAAGGTATGTTCATTAGATTTGATTATTTGATATTTGTACTAATCATTATTAGTAGGTTTAGCAAATTTAAATCATTTAATTTCACAAAGGCAAATATAGAAAAATAAAAGCCCCACCTTTATGGAAATTCAGTAATTAACTATTATACGCAATCTGACACATTTACTGCAATAGGATGTATTATTATACTGGTTGATGGGTAGAGGAAAAGTGCAAAGCGAGCCAAAAAAATTCAAAGGGAAACAGCTGGCAGGTAAACGCACTGAGCTAGGAAAGAATAATAAGGAGAAATGAGGTGAGTGGAAAACAGAATGCATAATTATTTCTTAAATAAAAGAAACAAAAGCAAAGAAAAATGTAACTTACAGTTTAGAGAATGTTGAGAAAAAAAGGTTGCAGTATATTAATCTTATGTAGGGAAAAGGAAAATAAATGCAGCTCTAACACTGAAAAGGTATAGAAATAAAGTAGACTATTCCACCAAGGTAATTTATTGGATACATAAAGACAGAGAGGTTTGGGAGAATTAGAGGGGCTGCTGGAGTGTCAAGGAAGAATACAATCTAGAAACTCAATGTGGAAACTCCTAGAGTAAGACGCTTTCCTTTAGGGGTGGGGGGCCATGGGCACCATAAGTTCATTCAGAGTTCAGCTGGAATTTCCTCAGGAAAACCTCCCTGGGTTCCCCAAGTATGTGCTATAAGAGCTCTCTTTATTTTTCCTGTTTAGTATGTAACACCATTTATAATTATTTAGCCATGTTATTATATAATTGTCTTTTCCCCCAGAGGAATATAACTTCCAGAAGCTCTGGTAGGTCTGTATGTGCTTCCTTATCGCTACAGCTCAAAGTTACCGCATTGCCTGGAGGATAGCTGGCATTCTAAAATATTTTTTGAATGAAAAAATGAATGAATGAATGAATGAATGAATGAACAGAGGATTGAGTGACTGGACTAACTACTCCATGCTCAGTCATCCTGCTTGGAGTTAGGGCTGAGAAATAATAGGAAAAGAAAGTAAGGGTTAGGTATAGTTAGAAAGGACTCTCATGAATGGTTTGCAAATATTTAGGGAAGGAGAAAAAATGAAGAAACCTAGCGAAATGAAACATTAAAGGTTACAGACAGTAAAACTACAAAATGATGTGGGTGTGGAATGAATGGGATAAACATAGAAATTATATGTGAAATGTAATTACACACCAAAAAAGGCATCTAATAAAACATGTTGCAACACTTACATGTTTTGAATATTGATATCACAAATATCAACTGTAAATATTGAAATTATAAAGATGGAAATTAAAAACTGTTCTTATATTTTGGGCTTTTCTCCAGAATAGAGTGAAAAAATGTTTTCACTCAAATTCCTAATGAAATGATAATAATAGTTCTCATTTATTGAGTGCATATTATATGCCAGCTACTGTCTTATTCTTGCATTTACCTCATTAACCCTCACAATTACTATATGTGGGAAATACTATTATTATCTCTATATTCTGGCCCCTATTTGCTCATTTACATCTCACTTTGTAGCCACCTACATCCCATATCTTATCCTCCATTCCTCTGAAACACTTCTTACTAAGGTTACTGGTGAACTCCAAAATTGATAACACTTCACAGTCCTCGTTTTTTGTTGTTTTTTTTTTAACCTGCCCCCCAACCATATAGTGAGTAGGTGGGTCAGGTTTGGAATGGCATTTTTCACATACTGCCACCCGAAGGACAAATCTCTAATGCCTTTATTTGCAGAGGGATTCCAAAGACGTGACTTAAATGCACACAGCAGTGCCAGCCAGATGCTTACACATACCGTCAGTGTAGACCTACAGTTGTTAAAAGCAGAAGTTGTGGCATGAAATGGGCATGTTTTATGACTTTCCTTCAGCCTGTCTGAGCAAGCCATTTCCCAGTCTTTACAGAGCTCCACATTCAGAGCACCCAGCTAGGAAGGGAACCTTGTCTTAATCGGATGAGCATGAGTTCCAAGCCTTTGCTTAAAATTACAAGCACCAATGAAGGTGCCAAAGAGACCTAAGACCATCTTCCTGCTCCCCAAAGAGTTCATAAACCCACTGAGATAACAAGACATCTGAGCTTAACTTCTTATCCTTAAGAGTTCAAAAGAGAATAATGTGGGTCCTGGTATTCCCAGGGTCATTGGAGAGATGATGCTGGAATTTTGACAGAACAGAAAGACATATAGTGGGAAAGGGTTTATAGCCTGGGACACTTGGAGCATGATGTTTCCTTTGACAAAGGTGAAGAAGGTGGGGGTGGGGGAATGTGGGGATGCTAATGTGGAAACAGGAAACAGGTAGTCTTTCTAAATTTAAAAGGATGATCTAAAATCTTCTTGGAGGGAGTGGTTTATAAGACTGATTAAGATTTGAAATAGGGAAGCGAATGTGGCCTACCACATGGGAGGTCCCTAGGTGAATTCCTGGTGCCTCCTAAAGAGCGAGCTGGCACAACGGGCAGGCATGGCAAGCTGATGCAACAAGATAACGCAACAGGAGACACAAGAATAAAAAAAAAAACATAATGAGAGATACAACAAAAGCAGGGAGGGGAGGTTCCTAGTGTCTCCTAAAGATGAGCAAGACAGCGAGCTGATGTGATGGGCAGGCACAGCAAGCTGATGCAACATGACGACATAACAAGAGGCACAAGAAGAAAAAAAAAAACATGAGAGACAGCAAAGTTGGGAATGGAGGTGGCTCAAGTGATTAGGTGCCTCTCTTCCACATCAGAGGTCCCAGGTTCAGTTCCTGGTGCTTCCCAAAACAAACAAGGAAGATGAACAGATACGGCAAATGGAAACAATGAGGGGATGGGGAGAAATAAATAAATAAAATAAATCTTTTTTTAAAAAAAGATTTGAAATAGAATGAGGGGAGGAGGATAGGGACAGAAAATAGGACAATATATTCACCCAAGATAAGTGAGCAAATAGAAGAAAAAGTGATAAGCTTAGTAAAGGAGGATAAAAACATGCAGATTCAGCCAAATAGTGCTTCATATATGTTTCAGTTTACTACTTTATTTCCCAAATGAGATGACAAATAAAAAAAAAAAAGCCACTGAATACATTCTCTCCATTTTCTAGTAAAATCACTAGTTCCCAATTATTAAACATCTATTGTGTGCCAGGCAATGAACTAGCACTTCACAAACATTATGCAATATAATCCTTACAAAGAGTATATTGGCATCCCCACTTACAAAGGTGGAAACTGATCTCACACCACAAGAAGGTGTTTGAGCCAGGCGAAGAGAGACAATGCGAAGCAGGGTCCTGGCTGGAGGCAGGTTGAAAGGGCAGAGTTACTATCCAGTCACCCAGCATTCTTTTGAGTGAACAACACCTATTGCCAATGCCCAGGAATCAGTCAAGAGCTGATTAGGTGCCCTCAAAACCACCCAGCTGCCATTCCAGTGAACACCATTTATGACCTGCTCAGAGGAACTATACTACTCACCCTGCTTTAGCTATCACACATGAGAAGGAGGAAATCTAATTTTTCAAACAAAGAGCCCTTCACCACAAAAAACAAAACACTAAGAGAGTCTTATCAACGATAGGTAAGACCTGAAGAAAATATGTGTGAAAATGAAATACTGTGTAATTATCACTTATATATTTACATATATACACATATAGTATATACGTACTATATATGCACTGCACTTGAATGGGGAAAGCCTTACGAATGTAAAAATGTACATATCTTCCTTATAAACCTAACAAAAATATAATCAAATGTCTAATGGAAAGTAGAGAAGTTGACGAAACAATTTTAAAACTCAATGACTCTTCACACGTCGCCTTCTTTTCTCCCCTCTTTTTCACAATCCTAAGATACACAGGGTTGTCACAATGGACTTTTTCATGCTACCTGAATGAAGTACCTGGCTGCAGTCGAGCTCCCCTCACCCCTCCAGAGCCTTTTCAAATACAAGTGACATAGTCCTGTGTTTAAAAAAAAAAAAAAAGGCATCCTGGGGTTTATGTTGGTTCTTTCCTTCACGCATTGTGAAGTCAGACAATTAATTAACCTTCTTTGGGCCAAGTTATCCCCAGACCTAAAATTGGGAAAATATCTGCTCACTCTTCATTAAAAAGTAGGATAAACGAAAAGCACAGTAAAGTGCTTTGGAACATATGCTGAACACATCCAAGCATGACACCTGTCCATCTCAAATTGTTTTTCCGAAACAAAAGACTGCCAGTACACAGATCCTGCTCAGAACCCTGCCACAAGCAGAGTATCTCTGGGTGGCCAGTGAGATCTATCAGGACCTGGGCATGAAAGAAGGGCTGAGCCAATCAGATTCCTTCTCAGAAAACTGAACTGAAAGGATGGAAAGAATTTTCCAGAGGGAGTAGAAAGAGGAAACGGAAAGTAGAACAGGGAGGTAGTCAAACTGCAGTCATGGAGAAGCACCAGAATCAAGTTTTTGTAGATCTTGATTTCCAATAATATGGATGGATGAAATAATTCAGACTCATCCTGTTGCAGAAAACAACTTTTTCATTAAAAGGACTTAAACCCACGGACTTGGTGAGTAGGTAGTAAGGAATTATGGGAACAATAACTGAGTGAAAGTGGGAATCCAGATAGACTATGGACTCTGAGAGTACTTGCATAGTCAGCAGAACTTTAGCCTTGAAATTTGAAGGTTTCACTGGCTTGAGGGAAGTAAAAGCCCTGGGGCCACCCAAGGTGGGAAATCTAAGAGGACACTCTCCCTCCATACCATTGGGACCTTGCAGGACTTCACCCTCTACAAGAGGGTAAATCAAAAAATAGACTCACTCAACTACTTCCAAACCCACCAATCTTATGGGAAGTAGCCTTGTGAGTGAGTAGAGCAGGCACTCAAAAAACATCTCTGATAAACTGTAACCTCAAGTTTGCCCTTGCAGGGATATTCAGGACAAATCAGCACACGCAGCTGGTTCAAAAAAAAAAAACCTCCCCCCGAAATCCTCAGGCTTTGAACTATTATAAAGTGGTCCTGCACATAGTGACCCTAAATATCTGGCAAAAACAAAACAAACCTTCTTCTGAAAAAAGACATCTTAATCCTCAGAATTCAAATAAACTAAGAAAATGGACAGCTCATGTCAAAAAATAACCAAGTATACAAGGCAACCAAGCATTACACCTTAGCAGAAGCAGACCTGCAGAGATTCAGACACTGAAATTAACAGGTGCAGATTATAGAACAATACGATTAAAATGTCAAAAGCTTTCTAAAGTTTATGCAGTAAATTAGATTAGCAAAAATGGTAAATAATAATACAGCAGAACATAGATTAAGAAAAAATTGGGGACATCTGAAGGAAAATGATTAAAGTTCGGGACACCAGAAACTAAGTAATATCATGTACCTGAATACTTCTATGTCTTAGAGAATATATTTATTATTTTTAATTATATATGTATATAAATACACATATGTATTTCACAGTGAGTTTCTGAGCAATTATATCATCGTACTTGTGTGAAAATATTTTCTGCTTTATGATTTTCAGCTTCTGTTTTAATTGCCTCCTATTCACCCCATTGATGAGGGAGGGATTGCTGCCCTAGGGTTATGGGGATGGCTGAATACATATCACATGATGCTGGACAAATGAGATTGACAGCAGTTTATTAGTCACACGTGTGCACAGCCTGAGGAGGTAGACACGTAACACCATGCAGGGCCATGCAGGGGTTGTGCCCAGGAATAGAGTGAACCAGAGAACCAGGGCTCCCACACAAGGGCTGTGGGAGGCAGGCTTTGTAGTATCAAGAGCGGTAGATGCGCTGGCTCCTGTGGAAATAGTGATTGCCTTGTTTCCATAATTCCACGGGCTGGTAGGTAAATGGAACCTACTCAGGGATAAGCAGGCACTGTGCTTAACCCCTTGATAAGGAGTATTGTGTGGCTAGGAGACCTGATCCACAGAGGCAGGGTGTAGAGGGAAAACTGGGGAGGCCATTTGGGGCACTACCAGTTTCACAAATGTCAATTAATATTGGGCCTTAATTTTACGACTTACACCACAGCTTCCCAAACATAGTACTGAAATATGTTGTGATAAAAGGTGAAGTCTGTTTGCATATTTCACTCTATTTCCCTAAAGTTCTAGAAAATGAGTAAAATCCACTCTCCAGGATTCACAAGCAATTGTGAGATATTAGAGTCTAGGAAGTCTGGTAGCCATCAAAGCTTACTTTTATTTGTAAATATAAACCTAGATACAAAAGTAGGTGACTAAAATATAACAGGTAGGCAAATAATAATTATTACTATAATTCAGGATATTTTTAAGCTATGGAAAAATATCATAAGCTATTTTATTTGCCTAACTTTCAAGAATTCTTCCAAAATGTAATCCCTAACCTCTTCTTGTCAATTGTACACAAAAGGTCAAATCACTTGAACAAAAAACGAAAATTTTAACCTGTCAGTAGGCTACCTTGTCTCCAGGATGTCAAATATCCAGATGATTGATGTCAGCATAGCTTGTATCCTAACATATATCCACCCTCCTGGGGAATTTAGGTAAGCTTTTTGAGAATAAAAGGAGATTTCAAGGGGAAAACCTAATTTTTTCATCAAACTAATATAGCCATATTTTCCATGATATAGTAAAGACTTGGACAAAATTGGTTATATTTGAACCCTACCTACTTATGAAAAGAAATACCAATGAATTTATATCATCTAACCAAAACCATACAAAATTTCAAAATTTTAGGTTCAAAGCTTGAGGTACAAAGCACAGAAATTTAACAAAAATACTTGAAGACAGGCACACCTCACTTTGCACAGTACAGTATTGACCATGCCCCCTCTCCCCCTAGCAAGGACTGCCTGTATTCCAAACATTTCAGTATTTTTCGCAGACGCAAGCATACTCCAAGAAGCAAAATGCGATAGATTCATCGTCTGAATTAGATATGGAACTCTTTGAGTTATTTAAAATATCCTTTGTTTTCCCAAACACTATTCTATTTTTATAAAATATGGAAGAAGGAATGGAGTTTAATTTGCACTCAGTTACTTTGATTAATAAAAATGCTGTTTTATTGAGAATATTATTCTGGGGTCTATTTAATGTGACTGAAAAGTCACAGATTACCATATAGAACCTTAAGTGAAACTTAAAATGCTCATTCCCTTGAGCCTTATTTTGTACTCTGATTCAGACAATACATTCTATTCTGAAATGCTCTTTAAAAGGACCCTACACGCACAAACAGATGGATTAATTACATTAAAAACTGACGTGTTAAGTATAAAGTTAAAGAAGCCAAACTTATGCAAATAGAAAATTTATCATTTAATACCCCATTGACTCTAAATGAATTCTTTTTTACTGTCATCAGGTTTCAAAACATTTCAAGCAAGGGATAAGAGGCAATTTATCTGGCATCATAGAAATATGAGAAAATAATTTTCCTCCTTTTAGATATTGAGAAGAATCAACTATTTATAGAATAATAAAAAAAAAACTTTAGGATAGAGACTTTTTCAGGGAGTAGGTATATGTAAGGAAAATATAGACCATTCATTTCCCTAAATCAGCATTTTCTTTCTCCAAACCTCATTGTCCTTATCTCATATTGCTAGAAAAATAGCAATTACAGAATAACAGAAGGTTCACTTTTCTCCAGAGCACTTTCACAGGCAGAGTCACCAATTAAAAGTATTGCCAGATTTCAAACGATATCATAAAAGACAAGTAATTTTTTTCTTCGTCATTTTTATAAATCAAAAGGAAGGAACATAACTATCTATTACAAGCTGTAAATTTATGAAATATCTCTACTTATAACTCACTTATATTTTGCAAAACCGTAACTGCCAATACCCACATCAAAGCATGCAGTGTAGTGATTAAGAGCAGACTCTGGAGCCAGTCTGTCTCTATTCATATCCCAGCCATGCAGTTACTCGCTATCTAATCATGGGCAAGTTACTTAAATGCTCCATGCCTCAGTTTTCTCATCAGTAAAATGGGGTAATAATAGTCAATGGCCACCTCACAGAGTTACAAGATTAAGTTAGTTAATTCACATAAGGCACTCAGAAGAACAGTCCCTGGAATACAATAAGTGCTCAATAAATATTGCAAAAATAAAAATACAATATAATGACAACTAAGGGTGGTGATAAAATTATAAGTTGGAAACTTCATATTTTTTTCCAATACTATTTTCTCATCCCCTTCCTCTAACTCTATTTAGACAACAATGGTCAGCACCATATTTTATTTTATCTTCAAAAATTTCTAAGTCATCTTTATTTGTCAGAGTGAGGAAGAGAGCATGAAAGGAAAGGTAGGGCACTCATCAGAATCTACAGATATTAGGGTGATTTCAGACTCCAAAAAGCAGTGATTTCCATAGAAAACAACAGTAACAGTATATCAGTATATGAGGAAAACGGAATTATTTTAAACCCAAGTCTACCACTGGAAGTCTTCTGGAAAACTGACTGAAATAAGACTTGGAGAATTATTTAAACACATTTGTCAATAATGGTCTCATATTTGCATATGCAACTCTGCAAACTATCTTATGAACATAGTAAATCTGAGGGCTTCTTTCTATTTGAAATAATAGCAATAATAATAATGACTACAATGTATTATATGGTAGGCATTCTGCTAAACCTTCTGTATGGATTATACCATTTCATTGACATACTCTATGAGGCAGTAACTATTAAACCTTATGACACAGAGATTTTAAATTACTCATCAAGTGGCCAGAGTCCAGGTTTGAAATCAGATCCTTCTGATTTCAGAGCCCTGTCTCTGAGTTGCTAGTTTTGTAAATTGGGTGCTTGGTCTGAAACTTCCTTACTATAGAAATGATTGTGGCATTCTTTCTAACCTCTTCAGACATTAGAGAATTCAGTTTCCTTTAGGAGACGTACCTCCAACTGAGGGTTTTGCAGAGCACAGCTCTGCCCCACATGGAACAAAAACAAGAGAATTGGGCTTATTGTTACTCTAATTTTATTCTTCAGATGCCTCTTTGGACATAAAAGAGAATGAACTTTTGAAATAATTTTCAAGAACTTTCAATCTTTTCTACTTGTTAGAAGTTTCAAGCCTTAAGATTTGAATTATATATCAAATTCTCAAATCATATATAATAGCTATGAAAGCCTTAGCTTTCAAGATAAAATTGAGAGGCTAGATATATTTGAAAGGGAAATTGTATGTATTCAACTTTAATGTTAAGAATTCAAGTTATTTAAACTTAGCTGAGATGGTTTGTCACAAGGTTTGTATTTGGAAAACAGAAGAAAATATAGAGTCCATTTTAATAGTAGGAACATACGGTCTAGATGGAAAATTTAATGGAGACATCTTTCTCCTGGTTTCCTTTCTTGTTATTATATTTCAAGCAACAGCTCTGTCCTGCCAAGTCATCATACTACACTGAATTTAGAACTCTTATGGGCACATGCTTTCAACAGAAAGATTCCCTTCCCATAATATTACTAATTTCAGGCAGCTTATTTGAATGTCAGTGGAAATTTAGGGTGCCCCAACAATATACTGATTTCCAAAAGTAGAAATGTGGTTCCAATATAACCACTTGAAAATATTACTACATGTCCTCTCGGGCTATATTTATTTTTGAAAAAGGAAAATGATAGTTTTATTTTAACAAGAGCAAGTATGGAAATCTGTGATTTAAAAGACATTGGTAAATCTTGTGTAATTGCTTCAGCATAGAATTTAACACTGAATTCTTTTGTAAACACCTATATTCAAATAGATGGGAAGAGTAAGACTCTTGTTGAAAGTTTTTAGAGATTAACCATATTGTCTCCATTTATCTAGTAATTTATGATAAGTCCATGAAGAGATTTTCTATGGGCATTCTTGACCTGAAACAGGGGTTCTTAACAAGGGGTCCATGAGCTTGAACTGAAATAAAAAAAAACACATTATTCTTGTGGGTACATGTTGGTGTGGGTGTGATATATTTATTAAATAATACACAGTACAGTGTGGACTTAGTAAGGGGTCCGTGGTTTTCAGCTGACAGGCAGAGGGGGTCCATGGAACAAAAAAGGTTAAGAGCCTCTGACCTAAAAGAAACATGCTTAGCAGAAGGTAGGAGAAGAGGGCTCCCATGGGATGAAGGTAGAATTTTAGGAGCTGAATATGGAAATCATTTGTTGTGGAGGAAAAGGAGAGAGAATATAAATGTGTTATTTCCCTACGTGTGCTAGAGGACTCAGCCTAGACAGATATTCAATACCAATTGCCAAACTGGCAACAAGGCAAACTGTAGTCAGAGTACAAGCAGATTTGCATACAGATATGTCTAGGAAGTTTCATTCTGCTACAAAGTAAGATATCTTATGAAATTATGTAAATAATTAATTATTTTTTTCTTTTAATTAATAAAGCAAATCCTTTTCATAGTAGGGAATTTAGAAATGCAGATAAGAAAAATAAGAAAATAAAAATCACTTTCAATCTCACCTTCAGATATAACCAGCATTAAGAACTTTGTGCACCTTCTAAAGTGTCTATGGGCATGCTTGGATGTGTATGTGTGTTTACATGTTTATATAAAGCACAAATGGAAACTTAAATGTATACAATATTACATAATTTGCTTTCTATGTGTATGTTGGGAACACTTTTCCCTGAGACTAATTATTCTTTTCCTTAAAACTTAATTTCTGTATATAGAGAAAACAAGGGCAATTTGAGTTCTGGACTTCATTGTAAACC
>PVKH010004921.1:0-22733 GCA_004027955.1 Chaetophractus vellerosus | reverse complement strand
TAGACGCTTACAGTTACCAGGCCACAAAGCATAAGTTTCTTCTCCTACCAAAGTCCACGTGTTGGAGCAAGATGGCTGCCGACGTCTCCAGGGTTCAGGCTTCCGGGTTCCTCTGTTCCCGGGGCTGCATTTCTCTCCGGGCTTAGCTTCTGCTTCTTCCACAAGTTCAGCTGTAGACCATGAGGTTCTCTATGCGTTGTGTCTCTCCACAAGGCAGCTGTAGACTATCGGGCGAATGGCTCACTCCAACATCAGAACTGCTTCTCCAATCCGCTTCTCTAAATCTCTGCAACTCAGATCTGCTGCCTAGCCTTTATACTTGAGACCACACCCACCGAGGGGTGGGGCCCAACACCCTCCAGACGTGGCCCAGTTAATGCCCTTATCATAACTTAATCATGCCCAGATGAACAGATTAGTTTACAAGAATAATCCAATTTATATTTTTGGAATTCATAATTAAATAAAACTCTGAAACTATTACACTCCACCCCATGAATTCCAAAAATACATTACAATAGTCAAAAAACCTTAAATTAGTAACAATTGCAAGTACAAAATCATATCAAAATCAGTTCAAAGAAATACAGTTTGTCTTCAGGCAAAATTCCTTCTAGCTGGAGAACTCTGAAACTTACAAAACAATTTAACTGCTTCCAATACACAAAAGGAAAGACAAAATACACACATTCAAATTATCATAAGGAGAAATTGAGATGTTAAACATGAGACATGGATCCTCTACAGTTCAGCAAAACTGCAGGGCATCCTCCATTCCATTTCAAAGTCTGAGAGTCATTTTCAAGATGATGGTTTCTTCTCCTTGGGGCCACATGGGAACCCACCCTTTCCACAGGCTTGTCCAACAGCTATTTTCTTGATTTCCCTCATGAAGCATCTGGGTGTCGACCAAGTTTCAGACCTCACCCTCCAAGCGGGTTGGGGTGATTGCCCCACCTTACCCAATTTTTGGGTTAGAGCCTTAGCATCCCTAGTACAGTGAGGTGAAGACAACATTTCCCCTAACTTTTGGGATACAGGCTCAACTATCTCAGAGCAACGAGTTGGCCACCTGGCCTTCTCGAAATTTTGGCACACAGGCCCAAACTTTTCAAAGCAACTAGTTGACCACCTGGCCTTCCCTAATCCATGGGGGACAGGAGCAACCCTCTCAAACCTATGGGGTGCTGACCTTAACCGCCCTAATCTTTGAGGAATGTGCTCCACCTTTCCTGTACCCTGGGGTGGCAAAACTCTCCCAGAACATCGGGTGGGGACATCCATGCTCATCAACCTCCCAGGCAAACTCACCCTCTCTGGACACATGGGTGGGGTTCCTCCCTTGGCCCAAGGCAATGTCTTGATTCCAGATCTCAGCTTCCGTGGCTTTCTCTTTAAAGCTGTTTCTCCTTCAATGTCTCCTTTGCATGTCCTTTTTAGTCCAAGTGAACAGTGGTTTTGTTCATACAGCTCCCTCAAAAACTGTGTTGGTTTAGCATGCAGGAAGCAGTGTCCAAGCCATCAGACAGTAAGACTTTCCACAAGTCTTTCCTAGATAACTCCATCTTCAGTTCTGATTTACATTTTCCAGGTTTAGCTAAATGTTCAAATGGGGCATTTTGATTTGGAAAATTAATTTCCAGAAAGTTGGAAGTTCCAGAATCAGTTTCTGTTTTCTTTGTGCCCAAGAGTTCAGTCCTTATTATATTTCTTTCATCCAGCATTTTGTTATAAGCTACAAGGAGAAGCCAAACCACATTCTCTGGGTTTACTTTGTAAAGTACTTCAGCTAAATGCTCAGGTTTGCCGTTTTCAAATTCTGTCTTCCCTATAACACCAGGAGTTAATCTTGCTAAGTTCTCTGCAACTTTAAAACATGGATCGCCTTTCCTCCAGTTTCCAATAATAGTTTCATCATTAACTTCTAAGGCATCATAGAAAGTCTCTTTAGTGTCCATATTACCATCAACAGTCTCTGCAAAGCAATCTAGGCCTTTTCCATCAAGCATTTCATAATTCCTCCCAAAAATACCCCTTACCCATTTATAAAACTGTTCCAACATTTTGGTAATTGCAAAAAGGCACTCACCCCACTCCTCAGTACCAATTCTGTTTCGGTCAGCCACAGGCGTGCCTTTTGAAATATACCAACGATTGGTTGGTATTTATAAAGGGTATTTATTTGGGGTAGATGCTTACAGTTACCAGGCCACAAAGCATAAGTTTCTTCTCCTACCAAAGTCCACGTGTTGGAGCAAGATGGCTGCTGACGTCTCCAGGGTTCAGGCTTCTGGGTTCCTCTGTTCCCAGGGCTGCATTTCTCTCCGGGCTTAGCTTCTGCTTCTTCCACAAGTTCAGCTGTAGACCATGAGGTTCTCTATGCGTTGGGTCTCTCCACAAGGCAGCTGTAGACTATCAGGCGAATGGCTCACTCCAACATCAGAACTGCTTCTCCAATCCGCTTCTCTAAATCTCTGCAACTCAGATCTGCTGCCTAGCCTTTATACTTGAGACCACACCCACCGAGAGGCGGGGCCCAACACCCTCCAGACGTGGCCCAGTTAATGCCCTTAGCATAACTTAATCATGCCCAGATGAACAGATTAGTTTACAAGAATAATCCAATTTATATTTTTGGAATTCATAATTAAATAAAACTCTGAAACCATTACAGTTGGTATTTTGGCATCTGATTTACTAGATGTATTTGGTCTTGGCCTCTTCTCTTTTTAGTCTAGAGCTTTTTATTTGATTGACTTTGTGCTACAGCCCCTCTTTGATACTTGGTTCAACTTAATTTGGAACTTTATAGTGGCTTGTATTTAGCCAATCTAATTGTTTTTGAAGTCTTTTTCATCTGTGGCTTGCCCTTTCTCCCTTGCTGGTTGTGGAACAGGAGCTGAGGACATGGTTGGTCCTGTAAGCCATGGATGCTGAAGCTTCCCACATTGTCCCAGGAACTACTGAAGCCTCTTCCACTTTTCTTTCCTGCCAGGGGTAAGGATGGCGCCACGAGCATGCACAGTAATCTAAGCCAAGACCATCTGTAGTTGCCCAGGAAGACTTTTGAAGCTCCATGCCCATTCGTCCCCTGCGTAGGGTGGGGATGGGGCCACAGATATGGGCAGCAATCAAGTCTGTGCAGATCAAAAGTGCCTGCAGTTGCCCAGAGTGGCTGGAGAAACCTTGTCCCCCTCCTGTCCTATTGGGGGTGCGAATGGAGCCACAGATGTGTCCAAAAATTATCTATGTAGGCCAAAAACACTTGCAGTTTCCCAGAGAGGCCGGTGCAGTTTCCCCCAGCTTCCTCCCTGCTGAAGGTTGGGCTGGAACCTAGGCTAGGGCTGCAATCTGACCTAAGTGGAAAGAAGCCAGTCTCTGCCATCACTGTGATTTTCAATCAGCCCTGCTTTCCCTTATGCTGGGGGCAGAGTTAAAATGAGGCTACTGGCCTCTTTCTAATTTGGACAGGTTCAAACTTTAGTTGTTCTTAGGATTATACTTTAGCCAGCCGAATTTGCTGATTAGTAGCTGAAATCAGTACCCAACCTTCTTTTCCTGCCCCATTTTTGGGAAATGGAGCTTCCAACTCCAACCAAGAAATAGCTCCCGAGGCAGCTTGAACTTCCAGCGGGGGATGGGCACCAGCCTCATGAATCTTCGCTGCATATGGACAGTCTCCTCCTTCAGTTCTTCCAAGGATGTTGTAGGATGATCTTCTAGTCTCTTGGACCCCCCAAAGGGGTGCTGTAGATAGCTCTGGCTGATTACTCACTGCACTGTAGGATGAGCTGACTCTTGGATCTCCTTACTCTGCTGCCATCTTGCCCATCTCCACTCTCTGCAGCTTTTTTTCTGTGCCAGTGGCTTTTTATTCCTCCATTTATAAAGGATTCCAGTAAGGAGATTAAAACCCACCCTGGGTCACACAATCTAATCAAAGACACTTGACTGAAGTAATTTAATTAAAAGGTCCCACCTCCAATAGATTCACATGCACAGGAAATGGATATGCTCTAAGGACATGATCTTCTGGGGTCCACCTAACTTCAAACTGTCACACCATCTATCAAATAAGGGCTTAATATCCAGAACATATAAAAAAACTTTTACAGTGCAGCAACAAAAAGAAATACACCTCAATTGAAAAATGGCTAATTGGACTTGAATAGACATTTTTCCAAAGAGGATATACAAGTGGCCAATAAGCTCATGAAAATATGCTCAAAATTACTAGCTATTAGGGATGTGCTAATCAAAACCCAAGTAAGATACCCGTCACACCCACAAGGACAGCTATTACTTAAAAAGAGGAAAGTAATATATGTTAGAGAAGATGCAGAGAAATTGGGACTCTAGTGCATTGTTAGTGGGAATGTAAAATGGTGTAGCCACTATGGAAAGCAATATGGTTGTTCCTCAAAAAATTAAATATTGAATTACCATAAAACTTTACAATTCCACTTCTAGGTATGTATCCAAAGAGAGTGAAAACCAGGTAACAAACAGATATGTGTACACCAATGTTTATAGCAGCATTATTCACAATAGCCAAAAGGTGGTAACAACCCAAGTGTAATGTCTGTCAACAAAGGTATAGATAAACAAAATGTAATACATACACACAATGGAATATATTTAGCCAAAAGAAAGAAGTAAGTTCTGAGACATGAATGAAACTTGAAAGCATGATGAGTGAAATAAGCAAGCTGCAAAAGGACAAATATTGCATGATGTCCCTTATAAGAGATATTTGGAAATATCATATCTATGGAGAAAGTAGATTAGAGGTTACCAGGGAGTAGCGGAGTGGGAAAAGGGAGGATGTATGTTCGGTGCATATGGAGTGTGTGTGAATAAAATTAATTTTAAAAAGATACAAAAATACAGAGGCTGGGAATTCATTACTTGGCCAGAAGAAGACTGACCCAGCTGAGTATTGAAGGAATGGCTTCCCAGAGGAGCTGATGTCCAAGACAAGACCTGAAGAATGAGTAGGAGTCAGCCGAGCTTAGCAGAAAAAAGTCATGTGGAGAGAAGGAAAGCACGTGCAAAGGCTCTTTAAGTAGGAGGGACACCGCAATCCAAAGTGGGGACCCATTATATCTTTATATCTTTTCTACTAAGCTGAAATGCCAGCTCTACTTGGTTTATTTTGTCTAGTTGAGCAGTGAAGTTTTATGTCTTCTCAGGACATGCTTCTGCTCTTTGGGCTCTGAATATGGGAGCAGAGCCCTGTCTTAGTTCTCCAGGGCTGCTGTGATAAATACCACACGCTGGTTGGCTTAACCAAAGGAGTTTATTGTCTCATGGTTTTGGAGGTCAGAAGTCCAAAATCAATGTCTCAGCAGGCTATGACTTTTCCTGGAAACTGATGCATACTGGTGCTGGCTTGCTGCAATCCTTGGTGTCCATTGGCTTCCAACTCTGCCTCTGTCACATGGTGATCTGACTTCTTGGTCTCCTTCCGTGGCTTTCTCTGACTTACTGTGTCCATATTTCCTCTGCCTTTTAAAGACCTCAGTCATACAGGTTAAGGCACACCCTGATTCAATTTGAGCTGATCTAATAGGACCTTTGAGGATCCTATTCACAAATGAGCCCACAACTTGACTCATAATAACATCTTCAAATGTCCTATTTACAAATGGGTTTGCATCCACAGGAATATGGATAACGTCTCTATTGGGCATATGATCCAATCCCCAACACTAAGTATCATATACAGCTAGCAAGTGGCGGAGATGGGATTTGAACCCCCAGCAATCTGGTTCTGGTCTGTGTTAGTACCTAGTATGCAATACAGCTCTGTTCACCATCCTCTCTGGTGGAATATGCTGTATATTTATGCAGGCTCTTAACTGCAACCTAACCAGGCAGGAGCCCTCAATGTACCAACAGGGAGACATCGATGAGTCTTCTTTAGTGACCGTAACCCCAGGGTGGGTATTCCACCCTACACAGAGCAAATGGGAAATGCAAACCAAGTGGGACTTTTCTTCCCAAGAATTTCGACATGTATCCCAAGCCTCAATGCCTCAATGCACACTAGCCTGACTTCCATATGCCAGCACCTGCATTTTGTTATCAATGGGATTTCACTCTGGAGCATGCTCTGTCTGCCAGGAAGCCAGACTTCAAGTGTCATGGAGCTGACGCTCCCTGGGAGCAGTGGTCACCCCATGACTGAAGGGTTGTTGATGTATAAATATCCCAGCTCCCTAGCCCCTCAGGATAACTCTGAGAAGCATGTTCTCTGGTGCTCCCCAGAGGTTTGCAGTGAGATGAAGCTCCGGTAACTTGCTTGAAAACACAACTATTGTTGGCAACTTCCCTTCTCTGGGTTTATTCTCTCACTTGTACCTGGTGTTTCCTGGGGTCACCTCCCCAATAAATTACCTGCCCTTGAATCTTTGTCATCTCAGCGTCTGCATCTGGGGTGCTAGCTAAGACATTACTATACTCCCATATTTATGCAATTGCATGTGTGTGTGTGTGTGTGTGTGTGTGTGTGTGTGTGTGTGTGTTTGGTTTTGGGGGGCACTGGGAATGGCTTGGGAATGTTGCTGTGAGTAAGGGCTAGATATAGCAGAGAAGTCAAGGAAATGAAAAAAGATAAAGCTCTAGATCCTTCAGTCAAAGGGTCCTGGGTTCAAATCTCAGTTCTTTTAATTTGAGTAATCTTGGACAAGCTACATCACCTCTCCAAACCTCAGTTTTACCTGTTGTAAAATGGATGGGGGACAATCCTTACCTCATGGAGTTGATGCAATGATTAGATAAAAATTTGTTGACTATGTGCCTAGCACAGTGTTCAGTGTGAGATGGCTATTTTTATGGGGAAGACTGGGGGGGCACTTGAATTTGGGGCTTGTTTCATCTTTGTAAGGGTAGGGGAGGCAGGAGGGAGGAGAGAAAAGGAGAGGAGAGGAGAGTGGAGATGGAATCCTGTTTATTGGGCTCAATGAAAGAAGGTGATGACAGATGGGAGACAGATGGTGGGGAAAGTAAGAAAAGAGAGGGACACAAACACACTCACACCCACATACACCCCCTACATGGTGACTAAGCAATTAGAGCAATTTCTTCTCATTTTTGAGAAAGGCAAAAATTAGAGGGTTGCCACACTGTCCTTATCATTCAGTGGTGGCAACTCAGCAAAAAAAAAACCATACAAAAAACAAAAGTTGTCATGTTCTGGTGGCATTGAGCAACTTTGGCTCCACCCTCTCCTTCCCACACCCACTGTTATTGAAAACCAGGGGGAAGAAGAAAAGGTTCCCGCCTTTGAAACCCAGAACCGTAGCAGGATGTGGGGCTTCTGCCTGATCCTCTTCTGTGGTGAGTGTGAGGCTGAGTGGAGGGCTGGAGGTGGTGTGGGCTGGAAATAGGCTACAGGGAGAAGTGGGGGGCCATGGAGTGCCTAGCCAAGGGATCATAATTCTAGGATGGACAATGAAAACAGCTTCACTGGGGACTTTTGACAAAAATCACTCAACGCAGGGAATTTCATCTGTCAGGGCAGATTTTCTTCATAGCCATTCATTTGACGTGTATTCCGGGTGTACCTACTGTGTGACAGGCATGGTACCAGGACTTGAGGGGTACAGCAGTGACAGACAAGCTTCTAACTCTCTTGGGGCTGACATCCTACAAGAGGGGGGGAGGCAGACAGAAAAGAAACCAATATAAGTAATTGCAACCATTTAGCTAGCACTGTTATAGGTTCTTTAAATACATGAATGTATTCAATCTTCACAAAATTTCCATGATATTGGGTCATTATACCCATTTTACAGAGGAGAAAACTGAGGCGCAAACAGGTTAAAGAACTTTCCCAAGACAATTTAGCTGGTAAGGGGTAGAGCCAGGATTTAAAGCCAGGTAACCTGGCTCCAGAGTGTGTCAGTTTATTGCTATTGCCCCTGAAATAGTAAATAAACAGACAAATTTCAGGAAGAGATAGTGCTATGAAAGCAATTATCACAGAAAGATTGGAGGCCATGTAGAAAGGAGACATCAGGGAATTCTTTTCTGCGGTGATAAGAACAATAAGATGGAACCCTCAAGTCTGTTCTTTTATTTCTCTTTCTTCAGGTGTCGGTTTGTCTTTGTCTTATCTTTTATGTTGCTGGTTTTCTTTACATGTACTCTGTGTCTTGGTTGTCTATTCAAACTAAGAATTGAGGACTTTTCTATTGCACAGTGCTGTTGTACAGTGAGTCTGTTTCCCCTAATTTAAAGAGAAGGAAATTAACTCACAAAGGGATTAAATAACTTACTTAAGGCCAAGAACCAGTAATTGGTGAAGCCAGATTTTAAATCCAAGCATTTTGGCTCTTAAGTCTGTATCCTTAAATGTAATTTAATTTCAACTGAGAAATAACAAACTAAGCTTCAAGGCAACAAAGGTGTTTACTTGGGATCTTAGAATTGAAATTTTGGGAGCACAGATTCAGGTGGCAACCCAAATTGTGTCCCGTTTTGGCACTTCCAGGAAAGGGTTTCTAATAAAAAAGAAGATTAAATAAATTGCTTGTGGTTGGTAGATGTTTGCGGTAATCCAACTGTCTTTCAGGTCAGATAATTGACTGAGTGCTTTCTCTTGTGGTTTGTTTATGGTGTCTGGATATCCTTAGGGTTTTGAGAACATTGTTGTTTGAGGCTTTGCATACTTTGGCAGTTTGTGGTATCTGGCTGAGATTTGCTAAGGGCAACCTCCAGAATGACCTCCTAACTCCAGTTTAAATCTCTTAACCATAGTAACTCTACTATATTTCTTTCTGCAGCTCTGTTGTCTCTAAAATAATTAATGTGCAAGAGAATTTCAACTAGGGATAATGAATGGGAATGCTCTGAGTCTGTATCTGTGGAACTTGTTGATTGCCAGGCTTTGGTGGAAGGAGCACATGGGGAGATGGATTTTAGGCTTGTGGACTCTGAATATAGGAACACAAAGTTGTCGCATTGGGATGTCAGTGCTGCAATTAACCATTATCAACCTTTCTTCTTGGAGCCCTGAACCTGACCAGCAAAGAGCTGTGATAATGATAATGGTGGTAGTGGGCATGATAATGATTATGATAATGATGATGGAGGAGAGCTAAATGCTGAACATCTGCACTGCTTTGTAGACATTCTTTTTCATAATCATCTTGCCTCTTACGAAATTTTAATACCAGAGATATATCGTATATTTGTCTATATATTATATACCTGTATCTCTGTTTTATATATAAAAGAGTAAAATTTTCCCATCTGCTTTGGTTTGCTAGGCTTCTGAAATGCAGATACCATGAAATGAGTCAGCTTTTAAAATGAGGATTTATTAATTGACAAGCTTACAGTATTGAGGCTGAGAAAATGGTCTAAACCAAGGCATCATTAGGCAATGCTTTCTCACCGAAGATTGGCTGTTGGTGACTCTGGACTCCTCTGTCACATGGCTAGGCACATGGCCGCATCTGCTGGTCTCTCCCTTCTCTTCTGGGTTTTGTTGCTTTCAGCTTCTTGTTTCTGTGGCTGTTTTTTCTCCTCTCTTTCTGAATTACCGTCTCTTATGAAGGACTCCAGTAAGAGGATTGAGACCTGCCCTGGACCATGCCTTAAATGAAATAACATAATCAAAAGACTTTACTTAGAATAGGTTCACACCCACAGAAATGGATTAGCTTTAAAAATATACTTTTCTGGAGTCCATACAGCTTTAAACCATCCCACCATCTTCCCTCAAGAACCATTTTTCCCCCCTTAGGGGAAATACTGCCTCTGTTGAAAATGCATGGTTTAATGTGTATTTTTTTGAGAACCAACCAAAACTATTTTTATAACTGAAAAAAAGAAGATAAACAACAACAACAACAAAAAACACAAAGTACAGAAAAGGTAGAATGGTTGCTGTGAGGATTATATGAAATAATGTGTTTGCCCCTCCATTGGGTTTTTCATTTAAGCTTGTCAAATCTATTTCTCTGATGTCAGGAAGGTCAGGAGTAATTTTTCAGGTTGAGCCCCAAGAGCCTTTTAGTGGTACTTCTCTTTTCTGTCTTCACAGGGTGTTGTGGTGTGCACAGCCAGAAAAGGCTTGTGGTACCCATACTGGAGTCAACGACAGCAGGTAAGTTGGCTGAAGAGAATTTATTTGATAGATGAGGTGGAAGAATGCTTCCTGGGGAGGAGAACTCTTTTGCCTCAAGAGGTTGAGCCACAGTTGGATACTTGCTGGGAGCTAATTTGTGGAAGAGCAAAGATTAGCCTCCAGGTCTCCTGGTTCCTCTTTTGCCTTGGACTTGCTGTGTGACCTCAGAAAATTCACATAACCTCTCTGATCTTCAGTTTCCTCAACTGTGAAATACAGATAGCAAAGATTTGTATCTTACAGGGAAGGCTGTGAGGCTTAAATTAAAATAGGTAATTTTGTAAGACACCCAGTATATTGAAGGTGCTTCATAAATTGTAGTGTAGTGGGAATAGGGATGGAATGTACTCAAACTACAACTCAGACTTGGGAAAAACGTGGCTTTATTTTCCACACATATTCTGATCTTCCACATAAGCTGTTGCTGGTAGAGGAGGAAATACATGACTATCTCTGTCTCCTGGTTTAAGCATTCTTATTCAGGCAACTCAGTCTATATTGCATGAAGAATTAATCTTTCAAATACTCTCACACATCCCTTGCTCTTCCCAAGATGGTGTCTGGGTGTTTGGAATAGGGAGAGTTATGGGATCCTGGGGCCTTGAGGTGGGGAGCAGCTGGGCCCTGGATGGCTCTCTTGTCCTTCCTTTATGGAAGTTCTGAAGTGACCCACTTCTACCTAGGCTTAGCCCTGAAGTGAAGTGGCATGTGAGGGAGAATCCCAGTGCATCTCCCTCACCTCACCTCCCTCTCCATTAGCCTTCCTGTGTGATGAATATTTCCTCTATATCATATCTTTTGTCCTTTCTATATTACAGCTGAATGAAAACTCTATATTCCAGTCATCCAAGTCTGGCTCTTGAAATGTTAAATGAAATGGGTATAAATGCTTTAAAACATCTTTTTCTCTTTCACGAGGCTTTGCTTCCAAGACCATCGTCTTCTCTGGAACTTGAAAACCCAATTTGGTATTAAAAGCTGGACACCCCTGCTTTGCCCTCATTGTGTGTCTGCTGTTAAAATCATTCTTATATCTTCCTTAGAGGGATGAAATCCTTTGGCAGAATGGAGTTGGAGTTTGCATCCATTAGTAGAAAAGAGAGAATAACATCAATCTATTTCCAAAGGATCATCCTTGATAAATTTTTGTGAATTTTTATTCACAAAGTGCCAGAAATGGATTGGCTTTTATAAAGGGGATTTATTTAGGATAAAAGCTTACAGTTCCAAGGCTGTGAAAAGTCCAACTCAAGGCACCATAAGAGGTGATTTATCACCAAAATCAGCTACCATGTGGTGAAGCAAGATGGCAGACGATCTCTGCCTGGTCTCTGCCTTCTCCTCTTGGCTGTACTGTCTCCTGAAGCTCAGCTGTGGGCAACCAGGCACAGTGCTTGCCTCTTACCGAGCCTCCTCTCTCGAGCTTGGCTGCTCTGCTTTCTTCCTGAGTTCAGCGGCATGCTATCAGGCATATGGTTCATTTCTCCTTGGGCCTCAGCTCTTTGAGCCTCTCCTTTTTCTCACATGGCAGCATCAGATGTGGTGGAGCCCCATTTTCCTGTTTCTCTCTGTTTATATCAGACTCAGCAGGAGGGTGGAGACTTAACCTGAGTCATGCTTCACTGAGATAGTCCAGTTGAAAAGGTCGCATACCCACAGGAATGAACCAGCCCACAGACATAATATATTCTTTTTTGGATTCATAAAATAATTTCAGATTGCCACACTTGATAAATAGTTATCATTGCTAGTAAGCCCAGGAAGCCCTTGGAGGGTGGGGAATTCAAAGGGCTTAACATGTGAGAATAATTTGACATTATCAGGATTGAAAATGCACAAAGGTGAGAATTCACTGAACTTTATATATATGATATGTGCACTTTTCTATATATATGTGTATTTACATACATTAATAAAATGTTATAAAATACACATACACTTTAACACAGCAATTCCTCATCCAGAAATATATTACAAAGAGATATTCATACAATGCACACAGATAGCCCACTATATACCCAGAGATGTAAATTTTAACACTTTACTGGCAAAAACTTGTAATAAACAAAGTCACTCATTGGTTGGATGAATTGTATTTGTCAGAGTAACCCTAGCTGCTGTAACAAATTAACCCCACACTGTCAATGTCTATTTTATTTTCCTAGGGCTACCATATCAAAGTACCACAACTAGGTGGCTTAAAACAACAGACTTTTCTTGTCTCACAGTTCTGAAGGCTAGAAGTCTGAAATCCCTGTAAAGGATAATCCTTCCTGGCTTCTTCTAGTATCTGGTGTTTACCGGTAGTCCTTGGCATTTGTTGCCTTGTAGTAGTATTACTCTAATCTCTGCCTCCTCCAGCTTCACATGCCCTTCTCCCCTCTGTCTGTCTGTGTTGGGAAAAATGGCGCTCACTGGGACATGATTGTAGGTAGAAAGTTTATTGGGAAGGGGTCTGAAGAATAGTCTTCAGCTTGCCCCGGAAAAGGAGGGATTTGAATTTACACAGTACATTCCGAGGTAGGGAAATGATAGTCGGTGGGAGGAGGTTAAGGGTTTGAGTAAGGTGCAAGGGCTAATCGGAAGCCCTAGAGTTGAAAATTTTCCCTTGTATGGCTAGAGGGTAGTGGGTTAGGGAGTTATATTTTCTTGGAATGCTGGAGGAGCAGTGGTGCTTTGATGTGGAGGGAGTGAAACTCTCTGTCTCACTTTTCTCCCATCTCCACGTGGTTTCTTTGTTCAACCTTTGGGGAAGTGCTGTTCTTTCAAACACGTAGGCTTAAGGGGGGCTTGTCCTTCATCAATGCATGTCAGGGGGAATTGAGTCACAGCTTGTTAATTATTGCAAACCTAGTGAGGGGAAACCTCTAACAGTCTGTGTCCAATTCTCCCCTTCTTATAACAATGCCAATCATGTTGGATTATTAAGGCTCACCTTAGCTCAGTTTGGCCTCATTTTAACTAATCACACCTTCAAAGACCCTATTTCCAAATAAGGTTACAGTCACAGAAATGGGGGTTAAGACTTTAATGTATCATTTTGGGGGATACAATTCAATCCCCATAAAAGTGGCTAAATGGGGTAGTGGGTGTAGCTTAGTGGTTGAGCGCCTGCTTCCCATGATGAGGTCCTGGGTTCAATTCCTGGTACCTCCTAAAAAATTGAAAAAAAATTAAAAATAAATTTAAAAAGTGGCTCAGTAAATAGAAGTTTAGTTCTCATTCATTTATGGAGTCCAAAGCAAGTTGTTTCTGGCCACTGGGTGTCTTTCCTCCATGTGGTAACTCAGGGACTCAGGATCCTTCTCTCTTGTGGCTCAGCTGTGCTGCGGTCTTAGAGTCTTCTGCAGACAGTGGAGAAGACATACCTGCTTTATAAAAACCCAGGCTTGGCACTGATATATATCCATGCCACCATAATCAATGGCCATATCTGGATGCAAGGGGAGCTGGAAAATGTACTTGGTAGGACAGCTGACTCCTAGAGAAAATTTCACACTATGAAAAGGAACAGATATCAACTTTTTGATTTTCTTTCACTAGTTAACTATCTCTGGCACAATTGTAGTCCATGGATACAATGGAATACTATGCAGCTGTTAAAAAGCATGAGTTAAGTCTATATATACTGGCTTGGAAAGATGTCCAAGACACATTCTTAACTTTATATTACAGAGTTATTTTTTCTTTGTTTCTTTATTGGAGAAGTGCAGGTTTACAGAACTATCTATAGAAATATTTAAACATTCAAAAGTAAAGAAAATAGTATAATAAAACCCCATGAACCTATTACTCTGCTTCAACACTTGACAAGTTTCGCTGCTCTTGTTTTGCAAGATATAATAAGTGAAAAAAGCAAGTAGGAGGGCAACAATAAGAATATTCTAGATCTGAGCTATCCAATTATATAGCCATAAATCACACGTGGCTGTTGAAAGGTTGGATTATGGCTAGTATGGCTGAGGAAGTGAAGACTTAATTTTATTTAATTTTATTATATTTAAGTGTAAATAGCCACATATGCCTAGCAACTACCATATTAGACAGTACAGAAGAAAGTACATATTGCATGATCACATTTATGTTAAGAAAATTACATAAACATGTAAATCTGTTTATTTTTCAGTAATATATTTACCTGATTGTGTTTTAGATTAGAACCTAGCCTTGAGGGATTCTAAGCTTTTGACAGGGTTACCTCTGGATATTAGGTTGACGGAGGGGAGAGTTCACTTCTAACTATCTAAATGTCTGCATTGTTTGAATCTTTTACAATAAGCAATGATAACTTTGTTAAAAAAAAGATGAAAACAAGACAAAATGCACAAAAATCAGGATTCTTTTGTGTTTTAGGTCAGTTTCCTTAGAAGCACAGTCTGAGCAGGGGATTCTAATGTGGATAATTTATTGAGGGAAGCTTTTCAGGAGATACCTGTAGGGAAGAGAGGGAAGCAGAGCAGGGCAGGGGGAGAAGCTAGCTTCCTAGATGTGGTTTCAGGAGAAGCTCAGCTGATCCCACTGGGGAGCTCTGGAGTGGGGGTTGCAACACAGAAACTGAGCAGCTCAGAGGCAAGGGGGGTAGGTTGGGCGGTTATATTCCCTTATGGGTCAGTCATTGCTCCCAGACACCCAAAGCAGCTGGAGAATGTGTATGCTGGACTGGAAAAGTGTATGTGTGTGTGTGTGTGTGTGTATGTGTGTGTCAAGAGCAGCTGGTAGCCCGCCTCTTCCACTACAAGGTGTGAAAGCTCATGAGCCAATGTCGATAAGTCCCCAGGTGGAGATCTGATTTCCCTTTTCAAATATCCACTTTGCTTATTTTTAAAAAAATGATTACAAATATTTTAATATTATCAATAACGACAGATTATGCTATGTGTCATGGTGTGACGCGCTTTCAAAATTTTACATTACTTTAAAAAAATTATTGTTTATAACAATGTTACAAGTCACTCAATAAACACAAGATAATAGCTACAAGAACAATAAGTCTGCCTTGGTCGGTGGTTGCACTCCCCCCATGCCCCACTTTTGTTCATTCCTCAGTCTTAAGGGGTTTGGGAGGAGGTCTGCTCTGACTGCTTGAGGTTGAGAAGGGACCTGGGGATATATGTAAATCCACTTGGCTTTTCCATTGGGACTCAGGGAGACACAAGTCCTGGATGCATGAGAGGAAAGCTCACCGCTGGATCTGAAAAGGATCTGACCATGTCTCTTTTTCCTCTCATAGATAGGAAGTGGCAGTCGAAATGTTCGACTGACCCAGGGCTGAAAGAAATTAGACCCTGGGCAAGACTCACAAGCTCTTCATTTTCTCATCTGATTCCTGGGTGTCTGAGAATCCCCTGACGGGATCTCTTAATGCAGAGATTCTTTTTTTTTTTTAAGATATATTTATTTATTTTACTCTATCCATTTCGGTTCTAAAAGCAGAACGGTCTTGGGTGATCTAGGAACTCACTGTAGCTTGAAGCATTATTTGTGGGGACTTCAGATAATGTATCTAAGGAGAAGGGTGCAGGGGAGTTGCCTATAAAACGGAAACTCTTGTTATATTTTTTAAAAAGTCACTTGCCTCTCTGAGTCTCATTTTCTGTTCAGGTTAAATTTAGTGACCTTGCTCCAAGTTGTTTTGTTTATGATTGAGGATTATGTGAACTTATTTTATATTTTGTTTGTTTGTTTGTTTTTTTTTTGAAGTACCAGGCTGTAGATTGAACCCGGGACCTCGCATAAGGGAAGCCAACTCTCAACCACTGAGCCACATTGGCTACCCTAATGTGAACTTATTTTAGAGTAACCTGAGTCTTGGTCCCCGCAGCAGCCAGAGGGCGCCTGTGAGCACCTGAGTCAGGTCCTGTCCCTCCTCTGTCCACAGCCCTCCGTGGCTCCCACCGCACCAGGGATAAAGGCTCAAGTCCTCCCCACAGCCCTGCACGATCTGCCTCGTCCCTCCCGACCCTCCCCTACTCCTGCTCACTCACTCACTCCCTCCCTCCTCTCCAGCTACATGGGCTTTCTCGCAATTCCTCCAACTCACCAGGCAGTGTCCTGCCTCAGGGCCTTTGCACTGGCTGTGCCCTCTGCCTGGAATGCTCTACCCCTCCATATGCACATCGCTCCTTGCTTTTATTTTAAGTTTCTGCTTATGTGTCACCTTCTCATGAAGCCTTCTCTAAGCACTCTATTTAACACTATATCTCCTCCCCACTAACCTCCAGATTATCAACTCAGCTAGGGTAGAGACTTCTGTCTGTTTTGAATCCCAGTGCCTAGAACAGTGCCTGGCACACAGTAGGTGCTCAATAAATGTTTGTTGAATGAATGAATGGCTATTTTGAACATGGGTGCCTTGGAATATTGCATGCTCATTGAAGTTTGGACTGAATGTCAGTTGACCTGATTTATTTCATTCTTTATATGTATGAGAAAAAATGTTTAGCATCTCACTTACTTCAATGGCTCAATAATCAACTCCAATCCATTAAGTCTCCCCTTAGTGCTAGACACTGTTCTGAGCTCTTTAATTGCATCTCAGCAACCCTGCAGAGAAGGTACTATTACTGTCCTCATTTTATAAAAGAGAAAAGTGACTCAGAAAGGGGAAGTGATATGTTCAAGGTTACACAGCTAGCAAGTGCCCAAACCCTGTACTTTGGGCACTTTCAAATACCGGGCATAGTGTTCATCTATGAGAATTCGAAAAATGATAGATGGCAGTTGGATGGATGCTGGGATGTTTTGGACCTTGGAGATATGGTTCCTTTTATAGCCAGCCTCAGTATCACAGCCTAATTTAGTTTGCTAAAGCTACTCAAAGCAGATGCCATAAAATGGATCGGCTTTTAACAATGAGAATTTATTAGCTTACAAGCTCACAGTTTTGAGGCTGAGAAAAATGTCCAAATCAAAGCATCATCAAGGCAATGTTTTATTCCTGAAGACTGGCTGCCAGTGATCCTGGGCTCCTCTGCCACATGGCAAGGCATATGGCAGCATGTGCCGGTATCTCCCTTCTCTTCTAGGTTTTGTTTCTTTCAGCTTCTTGCTTCCATGGCTTTCTCACTCTTTGTTTAAATTTCATTCTCTTATACAGGACTCCAGTAAGAGGTTTAAGACCCAGCTGAATGAGTTAAGATCCTGTTCATCAAAAAATCCTACTTACAATGGGTCCAAACCCACAGGAATGGATTATCTTTAAGAACACACCTTTCTGGGGGTGCATACAGCTTCAAACCATCATACGATCTCCTCCACATAGTGCTCAAAATAATGTGTGGGTGTGTGTGTGTATACATATGCTTGGGTTGTGGGAGAGATTGATTTATTCATTCAAAAATATTTGTTTGGGCACCTTATGTGTACCAGGCAAAAACATTAGAGACAGGGTTTTATGTAAGGCTGACCTTTTCCCTGCCCTTATGAAGATGACATTCTAATGTGAGAGGAAAAAATAAGGAAAAAAATCATCCAGCCATAGATTTCCAATTTCTTTATGATGATTAAGGAAAATTATGGCATTCTGTGGGAGTGGGCAATTAAAGGAGATTGAATCTAAACCTGGGTAGGTAACTGGAAAACTTTCTTGAGGAAGTAACATTTCAGTTGACACATAAGCGTGCCTTGGTGTTACCCAGGCAAAGGAGTGGGAGTGGGAGAGGGTATGCCCAGTAGCTGGAGCAGGAGGTGCAAAGGCCCTGGGGCTGAAAGGATTTGAGGATCTGTGCTAGAAAGGTTGGCAGAGGCCTGGGTGCAAAGGTCCGGCTCGTTCTCCTGGTTTTGGGTGAATTTGAATGGTGGGTGATAGAACTAGAGGAAGAGGGTGATGGGAAGCTTGCAATGGAGAGACCGCAAGTGGTAATTAGCCGGAAGTCTGCAAAGAGAAATGTGGCCTCTACAGATGAAAGAGGAACCTGGAAACGAGAAGAGAGATACGGTCTGAGTTATTGTGCAAGGAAGGGGAATAGACACGGTGCTTGTAGGGGGAAAGCCTGGATTTCAAGACAAATGCAACAAAAACAAGAGTGAAAAATGATAACAAGGATCTCTTGCATTTTGGAGGCACTTTATAAAGTGCTTTCCCATGCTTTCCGGTCCTACAAATTTCTTCTGCCAAAAATGTTGGCATTATCTTTGACTCCTCTTTTTCCTTCACATTTTGTATCCAAACCCACTGGCAAATTCTGAGAGCATTATTTTCAGAATAAAATCTAGAATCTCATTCTCTGCACTGCTCCCACTTGGGTTATATCCAGCAATATCATTCACCTGGGCAAATACAGTTGCCTCCTCCCCAGCTGTCCTACTTCTTTCTCTCTCTAGTTCGTTCTTCACCCAATGGCCAGAAGGATCTTGTTAACATCTAAGTCATTCCATGCCTCTCCCCTATTCAAAACCATCCATGGCTCCCATCACAATCTGATAAAAAGCCCAAATCTTCAGTGGTCTACCAGACTCTATACAATCTGTCTGAGTCACCTCCCTTCCCTCATTTCCTCTTGCTCTTCCCTCACCCACTCTGCTCCAACCGCACTGGCCTCCTTGTTATTTGTAAAATCACCAGGCATGGTCTGCCCCAGGGCCTTTGCACCTGCCTTTCCCTCTGCCTGGAATGCTTTTCCCAAGATATCTTCATGGATCCCTCCTCACCTCCTTCAGATCTTTGCTTAAATGTTATCTCCTCAGTGAGGGTCTCCTGGCTGTACCTTTAAAAATTATACTTCCTTCCACTACCTTGCTCCTGCCATGTTTATTGAAAGGTTCTGGGAATTAGGATGTGGGCATTTCTAGGGTGGGGGGCATTATTCTCCTTGCCACAAGAATGATATTACCCAGTGGATCTCTCTTCTTGCACCTAAGGGGCTGGCCTTGTATTCACAGAGGCCACAATGTGGTGGAGATGGCCACTATAGGTCAATCACACAAATAGTCAGTTACAATTGTGATAAATGTCATAGAGGAGGAGCATAGGGAGTTGTGGGGAGTCAGGGGAGGCTTCCTGGAGGGAGTGGCATTTAAGATAGACCTGAAGAATGAGTAGAATTTGGCCAGGTAAAGCAGAGGCAAGGCCCTGTGGTGGGAAGGATAGACAGGGGGACTGATATGAGATGAGACTTAAAGATATGATTGGACCTGGTTGTTGGGGAATTTAGGGTTATATTAGGTCATTCTAATTGAATTTTAATTCTAAGTGCAATAGGAAGAATTATATGCAGAAGTGGGTGATTAAATGTGCATTCAGAGATGCCTGCTCTGTTGATAAGTGACTGCAGGGGACAATGGGAGGGGGAATGCAAAATCCAATGGAGGATCTGGACCAAAGCATAGCTATAGAGATGGTGAGAAGTAGGTAGATGTTGAGAGGGAGAAGCCACAGGGCTTGGGGACTTGGGGACCGATCGGATGTGGGGGTGAGAGATCAACAGGTAAACAGGGGTACAAAAAGTGAAATCACCTGTTCAAGGGATGGATGATTTAAGATATAGTTTTTCCATCTGTCCTTTGGCCAATACTATACTGTTTTTTCATTTTTTTATTGTGGTAACATATGTACAATTCAAAATTTCCTGTTTTAACCACTTTTAGGTATATAATTCAGTAGCATTAACTACATTCACCATATTGTGTTACTATTACCAAAAACCCATTACCCCAACTTTTTCATCACCTCCAACAGAATCTTTGCCCCCATTGCAATAACTCCCCATTCCCCTCACCCCCTGGCTATGTTTCTATGAATTTGCTTATTTTAGGTATTTCATATAAGCAAGATCATACAATATTTGTCTTTTTGTGTTTGGCTTATTTCACTCAACATGATGTCTTTAAGGTTCATCCACATTGTCACAGGTATCAGGACTTCATTCTCTTCTTTGACTGAATAATATTCCATTGTGTGTATATACCACATTTTGTTTATTTGGCCATCTGTAAATGGACACTTGGGTTACTTCTACGTTTTGGCTATATAGGTTTGACTCTTTCAACAGAAATTAAATGACAATGGCTTAAATAATAAGTTTATTTTTTCTCTATTGACAGTCTTCAACTCATAAGTGGAACAAGGTGGGTGGGCCACCTGCCTGTGAGGCCACCCTGGTCCCTGGGGTCCTTCCATCTCATTGCTTCTGCATCCCTAGTTTGAGCCTCATGCTCCTGGTGGAGGATGGCTCACTGCACTCTGTCTACATTCCAGTGCAAGCAAAGGGGGGAAAGGGGACATTGGAGAGCAGCCTCCTTCATTTGAAAGGTGCAGCCAGAAGGCTCACCTATCCTTTATGCTCCTTCTAATTGGCCAGAGCTTAGCCATAAGTCCACGTTTGGTTGCAAGAGAAGCCAGGGAACACAGTCTTTAACTGAATGACTGTTATTAAAAGGAAAGGGCAAGTTTACCGTGGCAATCAGTGAGATCCTCCTGAGATGTGCATAAGCATAACCTCTGAAATGACCTCCTGACTCACTTTGAAATCTTTTAGCCATAAAAACTCTTTTGTATTTAATATTTCCACCTGTTGGTCAAAGTCTTTTTCCAAATGCATCACTATTTGGTTCTTGGTAATAATCCTTCAGTGCCAGGGAAGCTCATTCCTGGGAGTCATGCCCAATGCTGGGGGGTGGGGGCAGGCAGTGAGCTTATATACTGAGTTTGGCTTATGGATCTGGGGGCACAGATACCTTTCCCTGCCTTGAGGGGTACTATTAGAACTTGAACCCAAGCCTGCCTTGCTCCAAAACCTGCACTTTTGACTCATACTATTTTGTCAAAAGCTATACTAGTGTGGTCCATCGAGCAGCAGCAGCAGCACCCAGGGGCTTGTTAGAAAAGGAGATTTATGGGCTCCTCCTCAGGCCTGCTGAATCAGAGTCTGATATGCCAAGATCTTCTGGGGATCCCAGGTTAAGCAGGTATTACTGGTTCGCAGAATTGAATAGGGAGGCTCTAGATCAGCATTTCTCAAGCTTTCATGTGCCCACACACCTCCTGGGGATCTTTTATTTTATTTTATTTTCTGGGGATATTTTAAAAATTGCAGTGTAGCTCAGTGGTTGAGTGCCTGCTCTGCATGTATGAGGTCCCTGGTTCAATCCCTGGTATTTCCTAAAAAACTAATTTAAAACATGCAGATGCTGATTCAGTGGGTCTGGGGCAGGACCTGAGGTTTTGCATTTCTGTCAGACTCTCAGATGTTGCTAATGCTGCTGGTTCTTGGACTACACTTTGAGTAGCAAGTGTTGAAGATCTTCAACTTCCTTGTTTAAGGACCTGAGCTGTCCCTGCTCTCTAAGGCTGGGTTCCTTGGAAGGCCCACTCAGGAGTTTTAACCTTGCCCAAATCCTCCCTTCCAGGTGTGAACGAGTGTGCAGATACCACCATATGCCCAACTTATGCAATCTGCACCGACACTTTTGAGAGTTACTACTGCACTTGTAAAGAAGGCTTCCTGTCTAGCAATGGACAAAGGAACTTCAGAGGCCCAGGGGTGGAATGTAAAGGTGAGTTCACACCCCCCAAAAAACTTCCAGCAAAGCAGGTGGAATCTGGCTAGGCAGCAGATTTTTTTTTCTTAAAAGTTTTATTTTGAAATAATTTCAAACTTATGGAATGGTTGCAAAAATAATATAAAACCATAAAGAGAACTCTACAATACTGCCCCCTCCAGATACCCTTATCCACCAATTTTAACATTTTGCCACACTTGCAGTGTCATTCTCTCTCTCTCTGTCATCTATCTATCATCTATCTAGCTATTTAATCTGTCATCTAGCTCTATCTATCTATCTATCTATCTATCTATCTATCTATCTATCTATCTAATCTATCATTATCATATCTGTACATAGACATGATTTTATTCTCTTCTTTCTATTTCATGAAAATGATTCCTGATGACTGCAAAAAATTTCCAATGATTAAAGAATAACATTAGAATGAAAACTAAAATAAAGTTCATGCTATATGTAACTATCCAGAAATAACCACTGACTTTCTTTGGGAACCTTCCTTCCAGTCACCTCTCAATGAGGATAATAAGAACATGAAACATTTATGAGTGCCAGGCCCTATGCTAAGGTCTTTAGATGCACTTTCACATTTAACTTGAATATAGGCATTGGACAGATGAGGAAACTGAGGCTTGGAGAGGTGAAATGACTTGCTCAAGGTCACACAGCTGAGCTGGAATTTAAACCCAGGCAGGTCTTTCTGACTCTGACAGAAGGCCTCTCAAACATGTCACCTTCTTAGTATACTTTAGTTATGAGGCATTGGGGGATATTTAGTTAACATCTCTAAACCTCAATGTTTCCATCTGTTAAATGGGTGTATAAGAGTACCTACCTCAAAGACAGTAGGGAGGGTTAAATGTGAAAATGTATGCATCATGCAAGGCACATGGACAGTTGCAAGAGCTATTATTAACATAAATAATAGTAATTAAAATAGTTCCTAGAATGGGATAAGCTATTTGTCTTTTATCTAGATCTAAATTCTCCTCTTGCTGGTAAAGACCCAATTATGTCTATGACTTTTAGGGCAATATATAATACTAGGCTAAGTTTCAATTTCACAAGAACAAGGTTCATAAGTACAAGCATC